>JASDQU010102501.1:217535-249476 GCA_032191745.1 Picea mariana
AGACTGTTGTGAAGAACCCTTTCGAGCCCAGGTGGAGTTCCACTTCTCCACTTGGCTTCCATTGATATTTTATCCAGTTGCACAATGTTCTTTCTTTGGGACACAACCCCATGAATTTTCAAATTAGTGCATGCGTCTTCATCTGGTCCCGATAGAGTTGCGTTTGTGGGTCCTCCAGTATAACCCTAGGTATCATTGTTGTTTTATGTTTACATGGGTTGCACCCATTTTCCCCACTGGGGTTCGTTGGTTCATGCGCATCCTTCTTGGATTCTCTAGCTTCCTCCAGCATGCAATCCCTTTTTTCCTGGTTTCTCTCCTGGTTCTTTTCTGATCCTAATCCCGATGTGCTTGTCAGCGGTTCTTTGAAACCAATGCCTCGTGGGCCTTTCCCCCTATCCACCACTACCTTCTTGTATGAGGGGGTTCCACTCCCTCCCCCTTTCGTAACCATTCTGAAAGATGTTGAGATCGTGACTATCAAACCCTAGCTTGCAGTTTCTTCAGAGCTCTCCTTCTCGAGATTTCAAATGGGGTTGACTTTTTGCTGTTAAAATAATGTAACTGCAAAGTGTATTCTTATTATTATTTGATATATTATTCATTGGATCAATCCCCATTGTGGATTGATCATGTCGACTATTGTATAAGGACCAAATCCCCTTTTGTGGATTGGTCATAATGTAATTTTAAAGGAAAAAGAAGAAGTCGGCCCTAGAATATATCAAGTGGCCCCGAAATATAATAAAGGTGGTTATAACCACCCAGTTTGAGAAGTCGGCCTTGCCAGTGAAGAGACACTTCACACGTGCCAGATTTGTATAAATAAGGAGGCTAGTGCCTCACTTAGACACATACCTCACTTGTTCATTGAGAGACAAGTTTCAGAATTGTAGTTGGAGAAGAAGGAGAGAGAGTGGCACATCTTTGGAAGAGGATCTTATGCATTAGTTTAATTTATCTCTTGGCATTGTATTGGCTATCTATAATAAGGAAGTTTTGTTGGGTTTTCTTCCCCTAGAGGGTTTCCCAGGATAAATGTCGTGTCTCTTGTGATTGTGTATTTCTTAGTGATCTTGTCTTATGTTGATGTTATCTATTGAAATGCAAAGAACTATAATAATGGCATAAACATTAACATGGTATCAGAGCCAAGCTAAAGGAAGCATCTTTCAAAAGAGTGAAAAACGTCACTGTTGTCGTACATGCAAATTAGGGATTTTTGATGGTGAAGATTTTTAGCCCTAAAACCACCTAGAAAAGTGTGCCCTCCCCCAAGGATTACTTTGGCACTCTCATCGCACCTTTTTAGTGGCTATATCTCCCGAAAAGTGAAACCCTAGTTTCACAAAGTACCAGAAGTACTAGAAAACCAATGTACCAGAAGTACCAGAAGTACCAGAGGTACCAGAAAACTAGAAGCACCAGTCCAAAAATCCGTAGATCAAGTTTGGAGGAGAAAAGGTTGGATTTTCTCAGATCTAAACACACCAGGCTACTCACCTCAGCCAAGCACACCTCCTGGTAAGTTCAGAATTTGATTTTGAGCACTTTCATTTTTCGATCATTTTCCTAGCTCCAAGTAAAAGATGTCTGCAAGAAATAAGCTTGTCGACAAGCTGGAAGGTGTGGAAAACTTATGTTCCTAGAAGTATAGGATTAGACTCATTCTTGAAGAGAATGACGTAGCAAAATTCGTCAAAGGAGAAATTCTGGAACCCGACGATGCTGTGGAAAAAGCCAAGCATCAAAAGGACACAATCAGGGCCAAAAGAATCATTGTAGATTCAATCAAAAACCACCTGGTTCCTTATGTGTCATCTAAGAAGACTCCAAAAGAAATGTTTGATGCCTTGACTAGACTGTATGAAGGAAAGAACATAAACCGGAAGATGAATCTAAGAAATCAACTGAAGAATACAAGGATGCAGAAAGGAGAAACAATTCACGAATATTTCTCCAGAATCTCAGAATTCAAAGAACAGTTAGAAGAAATTGGAGATACCATAGATGAAGACGAACTCATAATGACGACCCTAAATGGTCTCACAAGACCTTGGGATGCATTCATCCAAACGATATGTGCCAGAACGGAGAAACTGAAGCTTGATAGTCTATGGGAAGAATGCATCCAAGAAGAAACAAGAGTAGCTATCGGTGAAGCGCTACTGGAAAGAGATGATGATCAAGCCCTAGCTACTCACGCCAAAAGAGGAAGGAAGAAACCCTACTTCCAAAAGGAGACTCATAAAGATCCTCAACTGCCAAACAAATTCAATAATAAAGAATCTCATCCAAGGAGATTTCAGAAGAAAGGACAATGAAGGGAAATAGATTACTCATGTGTACAATGTATCATTGCGACAAGATGGGACACATTGCAAAATTCTGTCCAGCCAGATGAGAAGAATACAAGAGAAAACATAAGAGGCACCATGCCCATGTAGTCTAAGATGAAGAGCCACCTACAAAGATGATAAGAGAGCAGATCAAAGATCATGTATTAATCTCGGCCCTCTCAGGATCTGTAACACCTGGAGAGCACACTTGGCTCATTGATAGTGGTGCATCTAAGCACATGACGGGACAAAGAAACATTCTCTCTTGTATCTCAGAAAATAAGTTTTCTCAGAAAGTGACACTTGGAGATGATTACCAATATCCCATCAAGGGAGTGGGATAATCAAACCACAAACTGAATTCAGGGAATTCACTAAAAATGAAGGACATACTATATGTGCCAGGTTTGACAAAGAACCTACTCTCCATTTCAACTTTAGAAAAGAAAAGCTTCAGAGTTTCCTTTATAGATGGAGAAGTTAGTATGTAGGCTAAAGGAGAAACCTTAAATGAAGCAATCATCATTGGAAGTGAAGAAAATGGTTTGTATAAACTAAAGGGTCACTCAGAGGCTGCCATGACCCATGCCATTGAAAACTCATGTGAACTTTGGAATAGAAGACTAGCTCACATCAACTACAAGGCTCTACCATACATATGCAAAGCGGTCACTGATTTACCAGAACTCAAGGGTGACCATGAAGGCGTATGCAATGGATGTGCACAAGGGAAGAACATCAAGAACCTTTTTCTGAAGAGAGACAACAAAGAAGAAGGAGTCCTAGAGCTCATTCATTCAGATGTATGTGGCCCAATGCCATCATCCTTCATTAGTGGGTATGTATATTATGTATCATTTATTGATGATTATTCTCGTAAGACCTGGGTATATTTTTTGAAATCTAAGGATGAAGTGTTCAGAAAGTTCAAGGAATTCAAACCCTTGATAGAGAATCTTTCTGAAATAAAGATTAAGATACTCAGGTCAGATAATGGAGGAGAATATACCTCAAAAGATTTTGTGAACTTCTGCAAAGGTGTTGGGATCAAGAGGGAACTCACTACTCCCTATAATCCCCAACAAAACGGTGTAGCTAAACGAAAGAACAAAACAATAATGGAAGTTGTGAAGACTATGATCCATGATCAAGATCTTCCTATGTGCTTATGGGCGGAAGCAACAATGGCAGCTGTATATGTGCAAAACCGATTGTCCCATAGTGCACTTGGGCTCAAGACCCCAGAAGATATGTTCACTGGAAAGAAGCCAGAGGTAAGCCATCTCAAAATATTTGGTTGCCCAGTATTTATTCATATATCGAAAGAGAAGAGAAACAAGTTGGAACCTTCAGGAAAGAAGGGAATATTTGTGAGATACTGTGAGGTCTCCAAGGCCTTCAAAATCTATATACCAGGTCACCATCACATTGAGATTAGAAGGGATGTGACCTTTGATGAAGATGCAGCACTCAAGAAATCAAGAAGATGCCATCTTAAAGAAGTATATGAAGAGGAACCCATAATCCCTAAAACTGCAGTGAGGGAGGTTTCCAGAGCTGCAGAACAGGTGAGGGAAGTCATAACTTCCCCTGATGAGGAAATTCGAGAAGACCATGATATATCAGAAGTTCAAGAACCTCCTCAGATGATGATCCTCCATAAAAGGAATCCATCTTGGGCGAGAGAGCTTATCCAAGATGGAGAGAAGTATGGTGTTCCCCAAGGAACCACGAGACAGGTGAAAAGACCAAAGCCATTCTCCAGTTATACGACTTTGATGTGTGACCTCCTAGAGAAGGAGCCTACCTGCTTTTAAGAAGCCATTTAGATGAAAGAATGGGAAATTCCATGACAAAGGAATACCAATCCATAATAAAGAATGATGTATTGGAAATAGTTCCCAGACCAAAGAGTAAAGACGTGGTATCCTCCAAATGGCTCTTCAAAATAAAACATGTTGCTGATGGAAGTATTGAGAAATATAAAGAAAGATTTGTAGCTCGTGGCTTTTCTCAAAAAGAAGGCATTGACTATGAAGAGACATTCACTCCTATAGCCAGATACACTTCGATCAGAACCATCATAGCTCTTGTAGCTAAGATGAAGTGGAAGCTGCACCAGATGGACGTAAAGACAACTTTCCTAAATGGTGTCATCGAAGAGGAAGTGTATATAGAGGAACCTCAAGGATTTGAAGTTGAAGACAAGAAGCCTTATGTCTGCAGATTGAAGAAAGCCTTATACAGATTGAAGCAAGCTCCTAGAGCTTGGTATGGCTAGATAGACAGTTTCCTTACGAGCTTAGGCTTTACCAAGAGTAAAGAAGATTCTAACCTCTACTTCAAGGTCATGAACGATGAGACAGTAATACTATTATTGTATGTGGATGAATTATTCTTAACTGGAGAAGAAAAGCTCATCATTGAATGTAAGAAGAGACGTGCCTCAGAATTTGAAATGAAAGACCTTGGCCTAATGCATTATTTCTTAGGTCTTGAGGTATGGCAGAGAGTAGAGAGGATCTTCCTTAATCAAGAGAATTATGTAGTCAAAATCCTGAAGAGATTCGACATGTTAGAATGCAAGTCCATGAATACACCCATGTAAGCGAAGCTGAAGCTGTTGGTCGACACTTCATCAGAATTGATTGATGCCACGCTGTACAAATAGATTATTGGATCGTTGATGTACCTAACGAACACCAAACCAGACATTTGTTTTTCCGTGAACACCTTGAGTCAGTTTCTGGTAGAACCTAGACATGTTCATCTAGTGGCTGCAAAACATGTGATGAGGTACCTTAAGGGTACAATAGATTGTGGTCTCAGCTATGATGAAGATCATGATTTCACATTGAGTGGATATACTGATGCAGATTGGGCAGGACGTGTTTCTGACAGGAAAAACACTTCAGGATGTTGTTTTAGTTTGGGATCAGCCATGATCTCATGGCAGAGTAGGAAGCAATCCAACATTGCTCTCAACACAACAGAAGCAGAATACATTGCTGCATGTTCTACCAGCTACAAATCTATATGGCTTCGAAAGTTGTTGACCGGTCTATTTGACCTAGAGATGGAGGCAACCACGATCCTATGTGACAACCAGAGCTGCATAAAGATGACAGAGAATCCTGTATTCCACGACAAGTCAAATCACATAGAGATCCGATATCATTACATCTGTGACATGGTGCAGAGAGGAGCCTTAAAGCTCCAGTACATTAGCATGGATGAACAGGTTGTTGATGTGTTGACCAAGCCTCTATTTCGTGTAAAGTTTGAGCACTTTCAAGATAAGCTTGGTATAGTCCGAAAGGACCTTCCTCGAAAGGGGGAGTAGTTGCTGTGACGAGACATCTCTTGCTTCCAGCCTCATTGTTGTGATGTAAATCAAGATGATGTGATGAGACTAGAACTGTGCTTCTGGCTTGACAACTGTGACGTAAAGCTAGTCTAGTATCCTGCTTCCGGCTTGACAGCTGTGACGTAAAGCAAGACGAGTATCTTGCTTCCAACCTCATTGCTATGACGTAAAGAAAGATGATGTGATGAGACTAAAACTGTGCTTCCGGCTTGACAGTTGTGACGTAAAGCCAATCTAGTATCCTGCTTCTAGCTTGACAGATGTGATGTAGAGCAGGACGAGTATCTTTCTTCCAGCCTTATTGTTGTGACATAAAGCAAGACGATGAGATGAGACTAGTACTGTGATTCCGGCTTGACAACTATGACGTAAATCCAGTCTAGTATCTTGCTTCCAACCTGATGGTTGTGACGTAAAGCAAGATGATGTGATGAGACTAGTACTGTGCTTCCGGCTTGACACCTGTGACGTAAAGCCAATCTAGTATCTTGCTTCCAGCTTAAGTGTTGTGAAGTAAAGCAAGACGTTGAGATGAGACTAGTACTGTGCTTCCAGCTTGAGAAGCTGTGACATAAAGCCAGTCTAGTATCTTGCTTCCAGTTTGATTCCTATGACGTAAAGCAAGACGAGTACTGAGCTTCCAGCTTAACAACTGTGACGTAAAGCCAGTCATGTATTATGATGAGCTAGCCTCATGCTGTGATGATGATGATGTATCAGTTTTATACTAATACATATTGATGCAGATGATGATTGCATTCCTTTGAGAATGACGATGCTGCCAATGACGAAAACTTCCGATGATTTATAGATACGACAGTCAGTGTTCCAAGATGATATTGATCATGCTATCCTCTCACCCACTTGATGTTGTTGATGATGTTGTCCTCTCTCTCTTGCATGATGCTCTTGAAGAATACCCTTCTTGTTAAGGGGGAGTGTTAAAATAATGTAACTGCAAAGTGCATTCTTATTATTATTTGATATATTATTCATTGGATCAATCCCCATCGTGGATTGATCATGTCATCCATTGTATAAGGACCAAATCCCCTTTTGTGGATTGGTCATAATGTAATTGTAAAAGGAAAAAGAAGAAGTCAGCCCCAGAATATATCAAGAGGCCCCTAAATATAATAAAGGTGGTTATAACCACCCAGTTTGAGAAGTCGGCCCTGCCACTGAAGAGACACTTCACACATGCCAGATTTGTATAAATAAGGAGGCTAGCGCCTCACTTAGACACACACCTCACTTTCTCATTGAGAGACAAGTTTCGGAACTGCAGTTGGAGAAGAATGAGAGAGAGTGGCACATCTTTGGAACAAGATCTTTTGCATTAGTTTAAGTTATCTCTTGGCATTGTATTGGCTATCTATAATAAGGAAGTTTTGTTGGGTTTTCTTCCCCTAGAGGGTTTCCCAGGATAAATGTTGTTTCTCTTGTGATTGTGTATTTCTCAGTGATCTTGTCTTATGTTGTTGTTATCTATTGAAATACAAAGAACTATAATAATGGCTTAAACATTAACATTTACAAATATTAAAAATAATATAGATTATAACATTTTTTTTTCCAAAAAATAAACTTATTTGTATTTTAAGATGAAATCAAAATGCAATCATCGTGTGCACTCACTCACCAAAATAAAAAGTTTCTTTGAAGAAGTTCCCAAAGTTCCCAAATATATTATAAAGCTAATATATTGTCCACATAGGTCCAAAATAGTTAAGCATCTAGAGTTATTACATCAAGAAAAATAGTTAAGCATCTAGAGTTATTACATCAAGAAAGTCTATTGCATATGGCCAACTTAAAAATCTTCTAAGTAAAAGGAATGGTTATCATTAATCTTGTAATCAACGTGTTCCAACAAAGAAGCTTGGTGCACTGGGAGTGTTAATCCCTCACTTGAAAGACGATCTGTGATTTGATTTTGTTCTTTGTACACATGTGAAAATGAAATCACCCGAAAGTGCCCTGCGATATCCTTTAGGTGCAATGCAAGGGACAATAAGAGGTTTTCTTTAACCTGAAAAATCTTTCCAGCGATCCAATTGATGGCCAAACCGAAGTCCACAAATACTTGAATATTTAGTAATTTCTTCTTTATATCCAATTTCATGAGATAGAATAGTGCTTTGAATTCCCCTAATTTGTTGGTACCATGACTTGCATTTGCTTTAAAAAGAAAATAGTGATAATCCAACAGGTAAAGAACAAATCTCAAGCCACAAATTGAAACTAATCCTTGGTGGGTGCTACCAAAGTAACACCAGACCTGCAACTTATCCACTTGGATATCCTTCAATACTCTTGGAACTTTCTACTTTATCGGTATTTTATAAAAAAGGAAGTAATCCTAATATTTGAGTCGAACTCCGGTAACATGAGCATAAAAAATCTTCAAAGAGTACAGTGTTTTGGGCGAGCCAAATCCCCTAGAGTTAAAGAAAAGGGACTACCCTTAGTGGTTTCATGATTGGTAGTCTAAACCATTATAGAAGGCATTCTACCAAGTCCTCTTTTGACCAGAGATTGACCAAATCCAGTGCTTTCTCTATATCCGACCAAACCCACTTAGAATATTCACAATGTAAAAATAATTGAATTGTTGTTTCTTCACTGGCTCTACATTGCATGCGCACATGCATGGACAATGTCGATTTCACCATTCAAGATTATCCCATGTTAACACCTTTTCATTAATATCTAACTGCATAAACAATTTTGACTTCGATTGGGATTTATCTTCCTAAATTTTCTTCCTCGCCATTTAACCTCGATCGGTCATGGATTAGATAAGATTTGATATCCCACTTTAGTAAAGTAGTGTCCACTTGAGCCATTCATCATCCAAATCAATTCATCCTTATCATTCCCCAGTTTGATATGTGCTCTAATTAACTCTTTAATGAGTTTATTCCACAACTAAGTGTGTTCACCTTCAAACCCAAGAGAATCAACACTGAGCCAACCTTGATTCCAAATAGTTGTATCTACTGGTAAAGATACTCTATCTAAAGTTACCCTACCAATTTCTTGTAAGTGTAGTATCATTTCTTCGGACAAGATTATTTCCCTATTGCAACCCAAAATAACATAGGCCCCAATACGAACAAGTGCACCATTGTCGACCCACCAGGCCAGGTAGGATCCGACTATAGGAAAGACCAATGTAAGTGTCTTCCATTGATTAGAAACTTGATGGATATTCTTCTGATCCATTTGAATATAGTCTAAACAATAACTAGGGGACATATGTTTATCCAACAAAATTATTTTCCAGAGCCATTCCTTGGTGATAACATTCCACAAAGATTTTTTCTCTCTAGAAAAAATATTGATATTTTTGAGTCCCCAACCTCCCATTGTTTTTGGAATCGCCAATTGAAACTGGTTCACCCAATGAATACCATTATGGTCACTACTGCTCTGGCAAAAGAATTGAAGCATAATTTCCTTATCTTCTTGAGAATCCCTTTAGGGATATGCACCAACATATGCCAAAAGACTAGAATTTCCTCCAAGACGGATTTCACCAAAATCAAACAACCTCCTCTCTATAACCATCAAATATTCTCTTTTCAATTCAAGTAACTAGCCAGAGCAAGTCCTCCTTTTTGTAATTATCGAGCTTCAAATTAAATCCCGAGTATTTTATTCCTCTCTAAACTACGACTTTGAATATGAAAACATCCCTCTATACCAACCCTCTGCATCTCCTCAACCCCAGATACATGAACAACAAATTTAACCTCGTTCTCCACCATCCATTTAGCCCTGCTATGTAGTGAAAGTAATTATTTAAAAACCATACATTCCCTTATTGTATTACTGCAAAAAATTAATACATCGTCCACAAATAGGAGATGTGTGAGAGACTCCCTTCTCCTTGTTCTGATCCCTTGTATTTTTCTTAGCCTCTTTTCCTCCCTCAACAATATTCTTAAGATTTCCACCACCAAGAGGAAAAGGAATGGCGATAATGGGCATCCCTGACGTAATCCCTCAAATATCTAGAAAATACCGGATTCTAAATCATTGATCAAAATACCAAGTGTGGCACTAGTAACACATGACATAAAATCCATTTAACCAAAGGTAGTGATAACCGAATGTGAATCAGAAGAAAATGTAGGAAGATCCAAGGCACCCTATCATAGGCCTTAGACAAGTCTATCTTAACTACAACAATAACTAAATTGGAAATATTAATAAAGTGTAAACCTTCATGTGTGGTTCTAATAGCTTCATGTATCACCCAACCCTCGAGAAAACCAAATTGCTCAAGTGATATAAATTTCGAAAATATGGGTTTCAATCTAGTAGACAGAATCTTAGATATGACCTTATACAAATAATTGCATAAGGATATTAGCCTGAATTCTTTGAAAGAGATGGGACAATCAGTTTTGGGGATAAGTGTGATAAAAGTAGTGTTAAAATTTCCTCACACCTTCCCAAGTGTCCTAATCTCTTCCACTACCCGCAACAAATTGTCACCCAAGAGCTTGAAGAAGTTGAGAAAAAAATCAACATTCCAGCCATCCCGACCTGGGCTCTTGTCCTTCTTGAGCAGAGATAAAATGCCCAATATTTATTCTTTCGAGACATGCTTGAAAAAATCCACATTGTTTTCTTCAGTAACCATACGAGGAGAGTATGAAATTACTTTGACAATCTCCCCAATATTATTTTATCTTGGCTCAGTGGACAATCTAGAAAAATAACTGACTTGGAGATTTTCTAAACCCCTAAATCCTCTTACTTTGGTACCAACCCAATTCGACAGCTCCCAGATAGTATTACGGGTCTTCCTGTGATTGGAAAAATTATGAAAAAAATTGGTTTTTTGATCACCAACATCCAACCATGTGGCCCTCCTCTTAATACACCAATCTAATTCCTTGTCAAGGAGCAATTTAGATCTTTTAGCCTCCATTTCCCTACACATTGTCAGATTTTCCATACTATGAATACCCTGGCCTATATCGCCTTCCATCAATTAAAGAACTTGTTCAATAACTTCTTTTTTGGCATCTCGACTACATAATTGGTTCCCTACCCAAGTAGCAACTTTGTCCTTTAAGGTCTTCAATGAAGCATAGAATTGACCTCATGCATTTAAGTCGATGGAAGGATTGGAGTGAGTCTAGTTATCTGATTCAAAATCTTTGAACTCTTCCGCCATGAACCAATTGGGATTATATTTGAAGGGGGGCCCGTGCTTATCCTCCACCTGTGCAAATTCTAAGAATATGGGGAAATGATCAGATCATTTGATAACACAAATCGAAGACCTATACCTTCCAACCATTTGTATGAAGGAGGAGTTAAAAAATAAATGATCAAGTCTCTTTGCTATTGTGGCTTCCCCATATCTAGTATTTCACTAATTCATCTCGAGCTTGATTGGTTTGGCATTGATAAAACCTACCATAGTAAATGAGTTGTTAAATAAATATGCTAATTTATCTACACAAACTATAGGCCTCCAAATTTCTCGACTATTCAAGGTCAAGTTCGTGTCCTCTCCAATTATCAAATTCAAACTTTTAGTTCCTGAATTTTGAAAATATTCTCCCAAAATTATTGTCTTTCATCATAAGGACCATACACATTAAGGATGGAGATAGAGACACCAAGAGAATTTCAAATAAAGACTGTAAATAGACTCGACCTGATAGAAAAGGCAGTTGAGAGAGAGATTGAATCTTTCCAATAGGTAATAATACCTCCAGACTGACCCTCAAAATCTAAAACAAGAAACTCCCGACCCTTGAGTATCTTCTTAAGTTCAAAAATGGCTAGTTCTCCTTTACACATGGACTCTTGAAGTAGAATGACATTTGGTGACTCCACATCCACCAATCTACGGAGGGATAATTTATGAGTTTTCTCTCCAAGGCCATGGATATTCAACGACATGAGCTTCATGGTGAAACTCCTTGAGGGGCTTGTCCCGCTCTAAGGACCCCAATTATTAGACGTTGTTTACCCTGACAAATATCCTTAACTACATGCTCCTAGGAAATTTTGATAGAATATTTTTTCCCCATTGAAAGATCCTCCCCAATCTAAACATGGATTACAACCTAGTCCCCTAGAGAAGACTATGGAAGGAAGTAAATATCCTTTCATTAAGCACAAAGAATAATACCCTCCCCCTCTCTCACCATTGGCCATATTTTCTTAAATAGTTCCATCACACAAAGAAGTCCAGCCTTAGTAACTAGGGTTCAAATTATCAGAGAGGGCTATGGAAGCACCTTTACCATCCAAAATAGAGGACATGGAGATAGATTTTGTCATAGTTCTACCCCTACCTCTACCTTTTTTCCTTGGACGGGTAGTAATAGAGGTACCAAGAATAGTATTCTCCTCACAAATTCCAGCATTAGACTTATTCATGGGATCCTCACCATCGTTATGTGCCAATGTAATCTCGACCATAATTGGAAATGGATTGGGGGTCGCATCCAAGACTACCACATATTCTTTCATATTTATGGAGCTCCCCAAGTGACATGAACCTTCTATCAAGAGGATCGACATGACACCAATATTACCTGCCTTGAGATCGACATGTGTCGATCCTTCCTCAATATCCACTTTAAGAACTTCCTTTTGACCAAACAATAGAGTCTTTGAAGCCATAGTATCCTCCTTTTCCTCTGATTTATATTTAGACTGAGTTTTCTACCTTCAAACTTTACAAACCAACAACAAAGAACAATCCTTGAATACATGACCATACAAATGTCATTAGGATCATTTGAAGGGAACATTTATATGGTCCAAACTTTGAGTATATCTCTCAGACGCTGAGATAATCTTAATAGACTCATAAAGACCCTGTCTAATGTCTAGATCAAATAGTATTTAACCCACAGACATGCCTTGGCTATTCAAAATGTTTTCATCCACGAGGATGGTTTTTCCTAGACAGTCCCCAACAACCTTCATTACCATGACCATCCACAACTCCATTGGGAGATCGAGGATTTTAATCCAAATCAGGGTGGATTCCATATGTTTATCCTTAACATTAAAAAGTGGATGCCAAAACTTAAGGGATAAAGGAGCATTATCCTAGAACCATGAACACTTCAATACATTCAAGGCATTTTCCTCTGACTTGAAGAAGAAACCCAACCAACCTTTAGGGAGAATATGTGATGTTGGCCCATAGCCTATCAAATCCACCAAAGAAAATTGCAATGAGGAATTTAAAGCATCCATTCCTATCCTCCTTCCCATAAAATTTTTGACTAGCATCTTCCTTGACAGGTCCATAATCTGGTATCTATTGACATCTTTCTCAACTACCAATTAAACCCCACCCCCCCTACTCTTAACCACTCTACAATTTTTCCTTCTTCAACCCAACTCCTCCTTCTTCTAGACTCCCTGAAGGTGTGATAGCTTGATGCTTCTCCCTACAAACCCTAACCCTCTCACACCTTCAAGTAAAGAGTTGTCAGTCTCTTACCCATTGATAAAAAAACTCATGAAAATAAACTCTACCAAGAGCAGTCACAATGATCCAGATTATGCTAAGAACGAAATGAGATACATGCAAAACTATAGCAAAGAACACATAAATACGGTGAAACGCAAATTCTATTAATGAATAAGATAGAAAAACATTGTAGAACACAAACTAACAGAATGGGGTAGTTTATCTTTGAAGAGAAAGAGATGTTGACTATGCTTCATTCGCAACAAGATTTACATCACACTCCATTGCATGCTTAAAGGGCCTCCTTCACCTCAATTATATATGAAAGAGTGAGAGAAGAATAATTTTCACAATGCATGTGGGATAAATTGGTCTAATTTTATAAAATTCCATAGGCATGTAAAACACTAGGACTTCCTAAGCGGTCACCCATCCAAGTACTACTCTATCCCGAGTGCTCTTAACTTTGGATTTCTAATGGAATCTAGTGTATTAACACTATGTTGTATGCATGCACATAACACCACTAGGAAATCATTACATGATGTCTGTAATTAAAAAATGGATATGGCATTACATTAAATTCCCCATCAAAAGGTTGAATATCGTGGTTTATCAAAACCACAGTATTGAAAATGTTGATTCCTTGGAAAAGGTGGATGGTCACCGAGATCCACATGGATCATTCTTCCCCCTTTAGGAAGCAATGGTCCCCATTACGTCAAGTTCCCTCAAGAGATGGGAAATGTTTTCCTAAATTTGAACCTTGGTGAGACGCTTGCATTCTTGAAGTAGTTGTCCTGCTTGTACTTGGTATTAGCATGTTGAAGTATGTCATGAACCTCTTTTTGGAGGTGTTGGATCCGTTCAACAAATCTGGCTGCATAATCTTCCTTGGTCTGAGTGTGGGAGGACTATGTTGGTGAATATGCAACAGGAATAGCTATATCAATGGGGTATAAATATTGGAACCCCAAGCACACCTGCAAAGGGTTGTAGCCAATAGAGCTATGTTGAACATATGGAAGAATCTCATTCTCTGGAAGGGAGAATATATATATTTGACCATTAGGTAAGGGAGAATTCGGTACCAATTCAATGGAATTATTGACTTGATAGTGCAAAGACACCTCTATAGGTGAAAAAATATCTTTGTGCCCCTCTACAATCTTGTCAACCTGATTTCGTTGTATAGAAAGGTCTTGGGACAAAGTTGTAATGGTCGCAGTGACCTTCTGTTCACCATCTGAATGGATCGTGAAGAGGAAAAAAATTGTGGTCCGAAAGATTACTTTGCGACATTGTTTTTCTGAGATCAGTGAAGTGGCAATTGTCAGAGTAACCTTTGGTACCCTATAGATCTGGCCTCCCAAAGTAACAATGAAATTGCAGGGCCGAGACTCATAGATAGCGTGCCATTTCCACATATATGGTTGTCCTAAAAGAACAACATAGACTTCAAGTGGGGCAACATCACATAGTACCTCATCCTTGAAGGGCTTGATGTCATAGGATAAGCGACATTGATGGCTAACACAAATGTCTCGTGCTCAACTAAATCATCCGATGGTGTATGGTTGGGGGTGTGGCATCATTGGAATCTTCTATATCTTGACAACATCAGCTAATATCAGGTTCTTTTGACTCTCTTTGTCAATAATTAAATGTAGTGGGGTCCCCTTTACCCACATCTGTGAGTGGAAGAGGCACTCCCCCTCCTCAAGCTCCTCTAGTTCTTTTGGTTGTATTGTTGTGGTCTTCATGGTTGTAGTGGGTTCGACATCGATGATCTGTTTCCCTTTATTGTGATCTAAATTAAAATCTCAGTCAGGGTCTGATTCTTTCTCTTTGAGATTGACCACCAATGATCGTTTCGAGCAACATTCAATAATGTCGTGCCAGGGGATTTTGTGGAACTCACACCACTTTTCGGTGTCTTTCTTAGACTTCTCGTTACCATTATTTTCCTGCATATTGGATTGGTTGTCTTGAGTTTGGCCTTCCTTTATCTATCCTTTATTCTATGAGTTAGGGTTTCCTTTGCCATGCTTTTGTTATGGCGTATTTTCAAACCCGAACTCTCACTTATTCCGCTACTTGAATTTCTTCTCAACATTGACTGCATATCGATAAGAAACTCCTAGTGAGGAGATGTCCAAGAAATTCATCTTTTTTTGGATGTACCTATGCAAACCATTGCGGTACTTCAAAACCAGGTGTCACTCAGAGTCTTTGATACCCATATTTGAGTGCAAGGTATGAAATATGTTAGTGTACTCTAGCACCATTTGGTCTATTTTCTGACATAGATTCATCCATATCATGTACTGGTCATCATAGTTTTCGACAAGGTATAAATCCTCCTTGACGACATATACAAACGCCACCCAAGTGGGTTCTCTCCTAAATGTCATATATCCATTCGTGTTGTATCTCTCCCAATAACCTTCCCACTAAGATCTAACACAGGGAAGGTATTTAAGGAGCACGAAGGTGATATTTTCGCTCTCAGAAATGTTTTGGACATAGTAATAACCTTCTAGCAGATTCAACCATTTTTCTATATCATCTGCATCTATCTGGACTTCAAATAAGGGGATATAAAAATTGAATTGTACCTTGAAGGGTGTTTCACCTTCAAAATGGTTGCTTGTCGAAGATGCCTTGGTCATCATTGGTAGTCATTGAAGGACCTAAGCGAAGTTTTCTATCATATTGTTTCTTTTTCACACAAGGGATTCCTCGAGGAACATCTTGAAATGATCTCTTGCTCTGTCATCTCTCTTTTCTTACAACATGGGAGGTTGGTTAGGCTGGAGAGAGTGGTTTTCTTCAAGAGAAACTGGCTCGAGATCCAACTCTCTATACCCTAAACTCATCGGGGACATGTTCTGACAAATGACAAGGAGTAGACTGATATGATACCACTGATATGGATTATCCCGAGAACAAAATGAGAAACAAATGAAAATACATCAAAGAACACAAAATTATAGTGAAACCCAACTTATTTTCATGAATAAGATAGAAAAAAACTATAGAACACAAACTGGCATAATGGGGTAGCGTATCTCGGAAGATAAAGAGATGTTGGATACACTTCATTCACAACAAGCTTTATGTCACACTCCATTGCATGCATAAAGGGCCTCCTTCACCTCAATTATCTATGAGAGAGTGAGAGGAGAATAATTCCCATGATGTATGTGGGATAAATTGGTCTAAGTTTATAAAATTCCATAGGCATGTAAAACACTAGGACTTCCTGGGCGATCACCCATCCCAATACTACTCTATCCCAAGTGTGCTTAACTACGGAATACTAATGGGATATGGTGCATTAACATTATGTTGTAGGCATGTAATTAACAAATGGAGATGGAATTACATTACATTCCCCATCAAAAGGGTGAATGCCATGGTTTATGTAACATATCCACCCACCCATAGGCTGGCCACGCTACTCCAGAAATGCACTTCAAAACTGATTTCAATTTCTGATAGCATTTAATTGACAAAGAAGCATGAAAGACTTACATGCAATAATCAAGATTCATTCTACAACATAAAAGAAAGGAACAATATGCCATACACAACAATAACCAACAAGCATGCATATTATAAATATGAATCTCATAGATAATAATTAAAACACAACGGAAATAAACATGCAAGCATAGAAACACATGACATAGAGAACTTGTCTTTAATAAAACCAATCACCAACTGGATGTAGACCAAGGACGTTCCACCCAACCATAAACATTGTTGTTCCAAATCTCAACAACAGGTCACCCTCGAGCTAGGGCTATGAATCCACAAGGATGGGTTCCTGGACAACACTAAACTTCTCAAACCAATCAAAACTCAAACTCTCACATGTTTCTCAACACACCACAATCCAAAGTACACCAACTCTCTTCTCTACAGCCTGCACCACCCAAAGAAAATGAACCCCCTTCACTGCCATGCAGTCCCTCAGGTTGTCCACTTCTTTCTAGGGCTCTAGTGCATCTAGTCAATAATTTTCATGTTGGAACTCTCGGGACTCGTAGTTATGAATAAACTTTAGTACATGTCAATGCATTTCAGGAACACATGCATCAATTCATGGATGGAATACACCATCAATTACTACAACCATCAAATAATGGCTCCTTTCCCATTAATTCATTTTTTCTTTCCCAGGCCAAGATCGAGGATGAACGAGGAATAATGAGTGAAAAAGTGAATGGAGAGTGAACAAAATGAAGTGTGTGAACCCCCAAACAACCCAAATATGGGTTTATATATTTACTTGGAAATCAAGAATCATATGGCCTGCCTCAGGAAGCTCATGTAACCACTTCTATCGATTAAAATAATTATGGGTAAATAAAATATAATAAAAATACTTAGCCCCTTAAGCCCCCCTCTCTTATGGAATCATATCCCCCTATAACTCTTCTCCTTGTCCATATTTCCGCCAACAATGTATTTTGTTATAAAAAATGATCTAAGAATTACATTTCCTAGGCACTTCAACCTCTTTTAATTGTTTAGGTGATCCAATCTTTCATAATAAAAAAAAAAAATTACATTATTTAATCTAGGGGCTCAAAATTGGGGTATTACATTCCCCTCCCCCTTATTTTGGCACTGTCCTCAATGCATATACAAAACATAAATCAAAATTTAAAAATTATTCAAAAAGTCGTGGGTACTTTTCCTACGTGACATCTTCATTCTCCCAAGCAGCATCTTCAAGACTGTAGCAGGTCCACTAAACTTTTGTCATCTCTATGACTCGATTCCAGAGCACTTTGATTTTTTTGTCCAATATGTGCATTGGTTGGACTTGAAAGCCTCCTTTTGGCTCCACCTGAATCAAATTCGAATCAATAACAATGGTTAGGATCATGTACATACTTTTTCAGCAAAGAGATATGAAATACATTATGCACACTCATGGAAGCAGACAATGAAAGTATGTATGCAACTGGCCCTATTCTGCCCAATATCTCAAATGGACCACGTAATCTGACTGTTGGTTTTGTATAACTTCCTAGCTTTATTGATATCTTCTTGGGATTCACTTTCAAAAGTACATTCTCTCCCACTTTAAATTCTCTAGTTGTCATGTTCTTATCTTCTTAACTATTCTATCTATCTCGTGTTTCCTTCAAATTCTGGTTAATTCTAACCATCTCGTCTTCCATATCCTTGAGCAATTTTGGCCCAAGTACCACTCTGTGTGTTGGGTTGTCCCAACTCACTGGAGTATTGCATTTTCTACCATACAAATCTTCAAATGGGATCATCTTCAAAGATGCTTGATACCAATTATTATAAGAAAACTCAACCAAATGCAAGTAATCTTCCCACTTAGATGGCTTATCCATCACATACATTCTCAACATGTCTTCAATTACTTGGTTGAATCTCTTTGTCTTCCCATCTGACCGTGGATGGTATATTATGCTAAAATTCAGATTTGTACCAAATATTTTAAACAATCCCCTCCAGAAATTTGAAGTAAACTTTGTGTCTCTGTCATAAACAATTTCCTTAGATATGCCATGCAACCTAGCAATCTCCCTCATGTAAATTTATGCAGTATTAGTTGTTTTATGAGTCATTCTCACGGGAATAAAATGCGCAGCCTTGGTCAAATTGTCAACCTCTAACATTATGGAATCATGTTGTCTTGTTGCCCTGGACAACTTAGTGATAAAATCAATGGTTAGCACTTCCCATTTCTTCTCTAGAATTGGCAATGGTTGTAGCAAACTCGTCGGGTGTCTATGCTCAACTTTCACTTTTTGACATTCCATACATCTAGAAATGTAATCAACAACATCTTTCATCATTCATGGCCAAAAGAATTGGCTTCTTACTGAATTTTTTTTGGTAACTGGGATATCTGGAATACAAAACATTATGCATTTCTTTTAACATCAAATTCCCAAGTTTTTCTAAACTAGGAACATGAATTCTATTTTATGCATAAGAAATCCATCTTCTTTAATCTCATACCCTTTGAATTTATATTGTAAATTCTATTGATGTAAACTCTCTTTTACATGTAGGTAATGTTGGTCTGTAACAACAACATTTAAAATTATGTTCTTTAAATATCATTGATGTGTACTAATGGTTGTAGCATGCATGAGATGTACCCTTCTGTTGAGTGCATCAACAACTTTATTTTCTTTTCCTTTGATATGCTTGATGTCAAAATCGTATTCACTTAAAAATTCCAGCCATCTTGTCTACCTCGCATTTAAAGTTGGTTGTTCAAAAAGATATTTCAGACCACTATGGTCTGTCCTTAGTTCAAATATGTTTCCCTGAGATAATACCTCCACATATTCAATGCATGAACATTGGCAGCAAGCTCCAAATCATGTGTGGCATAATTCCTCTCATGTTATTTAAGGTTTTTGGACTCATAACTAATGACATGCACATTTTGAGTGAGGACTCCACCAAGTCCTTCCTTGCATGCATATGTACATACTACACAATTCTCATTTGGGTCAACAATCTTTAAACTGGGTGCACTAGTAGGTAATTCTTTCAACAAATTAAAATTTTCTTCACACTTTGTTGTCCATTCAAACTTAATTCCCTTCTTTTGAAAATAAGTGATGGGATGAACAATCTTAGAGAACCATGCTATAAATCTCTTGTAGTAGCTGGCTAATCCCATAAAAGATATTATTTATGAAACATTCATGGGTGTTGACCATCCTCTAATGGCTTCAATCTTTTCTAGAAGGGATCCTCTCCCGCTCACTTGCCTCTTTGAGGGGGCAACCTCCTAATGAGCTATTGTTCCAAACAATACGTCTCCACTTGTCTCATTCCATTACTTGAGGCCCCTTATATACTGCTACCAACCACTAAAAAAATTCTAGAGGAGGAAACTTCTCGAAGTAGAACCTTCTGATAAGTCCTCTTACATTTATTATGTTTATACTAATATATCTAATTACCATAGTGGACCTTATTTAATAATATGGAGGACCTAGTCTACCTTACATTGAATGACCTCCACTATTATCATTATGGACCCCCTACTACCTCTCTAGCTACACTACAATATCTTTTGAGAGCAAGAAATTGAGGGAGCTAGAAAATCTCTAGCATGTCTATGATAAGGGAGATGTTGGCCATCATGCATGCATTGACCAAATTCATTCAATACCTAGTGGTAGGGTGTTTCGTGGTAAGGACTGACCACAACAACTTGAGATATTTCTTGGACCAGTGAGACTTGAACGAGAGGCAAAAAAAATGGGTGAGTAAGGTGCATGTATATGATTTTGACATTGAGTATGTAAAGGGTAAGAAGAACATAGTTGTTTACGCCCTATCTAGAAAACTTGCATCCTTCTCCATGTTAGAGATCTTAGGAGATTGGAAGTCCATTCTCTTGGTGGAGTACTCCAAGAATACTTTTGTATGTGAGTTAATGGAGGGAATTATTCAGGATCACAAGTACATGGTAGTGGATGATATCATCTATTACAAATAAAAGATTCATCTTGTCCTTGAGTCCACACTCAAGGATAATACTCTGAGGGCAGTACATGACACACCAATGGCAGGGCACTCGAGGTATATGAATACCTACAAGAAGGTTAGGGAGAGATTATGTTGGATGGGTCTCAAGGAGGACGTGCTTCAATATGTGTGGGAGTGCATGACTTGTCAGAAGAACAAGTCGGAGCTTTCACACTCAATAAGACTTCTTCATCCATT
The DNA here is from genome assembly GCA_032191745.1 of Picea mariana. Classification (NCBI taxonomy): domain Eukaryota; kingdom Viridiplantae; phylum Streptophyta; class Pinopsida; order Pinales; family Pinaceae; genus Picea; species Picea mariana. The sequence goes on from JASDQU010102501.1 coordinate 238,453, forward strand.
GTCGATTCCATAGCAAAAGTGAGAAAGCATTTCCATTGATTTCATTACAGGGTTGTCGAAGGTACAAGGAAGAGACTGTATCTACATGGTGGTGGAAAAGTTGACCAAATATGTGCACTTCTTTGCGATTCCTTCATAGTACAGTGTATCTCAGGTAGCGGACATATTCTTCGGGAAGGTGTTCATGCTACATGGTATTCCAAGGAACATATTTAGTGACCAAGATAACAGGTTTCTAAGTGCATTTTGGTTACATTTGTTCAAGTTATCCAGGATGGAATTGACACCTAGTACTAACTATCACCCCCAGAGATGGGCATACCAAGATAGTGAACATGTGGATTGAGGGGTACCTGAGGAACTATGTGCCAAGGCAACAAAGGGCATGGATAAAGTGGTTGCATCTCAGGGAGAATTACTACAACACCACTCATCACATGTCCATTGGGATCAACCCATTCAGGGCATTGTATGGCTATGATGCCCCATCATTTTTGGATTTGGAATTTGGGGAGAGTAGGGCCCCCAAGGCCAAATATTGGTTGCAAGAGAGCCAAGACATCTTGAGAGTCATGAAGAAAAACTTGCATGTTGCTCAGAATCATCAAAAGATGTATGTAGATAGGCACAGGACGGAGCACAACTTTGAGGCTGGGGATTTAGTCTTTCTCGGGTTGCAACCCTATAGACAATCTTCATTGAAGAAGAGTGGTGCGGAAAATCTAAATCCTCACTTCTACAGACCATATTGGGTGATCAGGAGGATTGGAGAGGTAGCGTATGAGTTGGAGTTTCCTAAGGTTAGCAATATCCACAATGATTTTCATGTGTCTTGCCTCAAGAAGGCGTTGGGAAAACATGTCACCACTTCCATAGAGCTTCCTCCACTGGACAAGGAAGGGCAGTTGGTTCCAACTCCAAAGAGGATTATTGATGTTAGAGAGAGGAGGTTGAGGAGAAGAGTGATTTAGGAGTATTTGGTTGCATGGAGGGATTTTCCCGCCAAGGATGCCAATTGGGAGGGAGAGCAAATTTTGCAGTATCTTCATTTGGGGTTGCTTGGGGACAAGCAATCTCGATAAGGGAGGATTGTGATTTCCCCTTCTTCTTGACTCTGATAGAGGATGACTCAGTAGCCTATACAACTCCCGTAGGCTACAATCAGTAGAAAAAGGGAGTCACAAAGATTTATTTAGTGTCACTAGGTTAGAAGATGTCAAGATCCTAAAGTGGCATTAAATAAATACACAAATAACTAATTCCTTAGACATTAAAAAATGATTTTTAATGTTTAAGTGAAAATTAAAGGAGAAATAAGGTAAGGTTTGATTTCATCAAAAAGGAGAAAAATCTAGAAGGCTCAGAATAATAATAAAAGGAGGGGTAGTGATTCACTTTTGCATTTTGATTTGATCTCTTATTTGGAGTGTGCATAGAGCCAAGGTTTTCATTCAGGTTTTGATAAAACCCTTCCACTATTGGTTTGGTTTTGGTGGTGCAATATCCACCCTAGCTAGACAAGAGAAGGGGGATCCATCTTGGATTCTCACTAAAGTTGCATCTTGTGATCTGATTCAATCTATTGGTGCAGCAAATTGTTTGTCATCTTGTGGAATTGTATTGGAGGGATGATTTGTCTTGGTTTGCAGGTCCGTGGGTATTAAGGGAAGATCGTAGAAGCTATTTAAGGATTTGTAGCTGCTAGGAGGGACGATCTCCTTCCCTTTTTGTAGGGTTGAGTAACTGTGGGAGACCATCATAGTATTTGTGGGACCGATCCCCTTATTTCTGTAGACCTGTGAGTATAAGAGGGGGTCACAAGGATTATACAAGCCGATTAAGGGAATCATGAGCTCCAGGAGTGAAATTGTGAGGGTTTGGTGACCTGATTCTATGTGATGTGAAGCCCCCTGCTGAGTTGAGAGGTTCAATAGAGGGTTGCGAGCCTGATTTGCATAACAACGAGGGTTTGAGGCTGAGTTGTGGGGTTTAGGGGAGAGGCTACAAGCCTGTTGTTGAGGCGTGAGGGTTTAGAGGAAGGAAACAACTCTATTCTTGACCTTGGAGCGATTTGAGGAGGTTTAGGGAATCTGTGGAGAAACAACATCATTTATTGTGAGAGACTTTGGCATTAATCTAGGTTCTGATTTGAGTTTGTAGTGTTTACTATTGTATTACAGTTTTTGTAGCAGCCATTAGAGATCTATTGTAGTTGTGTGCCATATTCCATTCATAATAAATAAATGTCAATGTTGTCTCTTCTACTCTATGTGTTCTTGGATTGTATGTTATATGCTTGACCAAATGCTTATGAACAGAATGCATGCAATATGTTGTAAAAACTTACCAACCAAACAATGACATGGAAAACAGATTTAATCCCAAGTATTTCACAAAACTCATAACCAAAAACACATACTTTGGACAACAAGCAGTAAGATTCTAGCATAGCCTCATTCAGGATATTACATGAGAGTTGCACCTCTCTCTATCTCATTGTATTAACTTCATTGTTCACAATATTTCTCAATATCCAAAACCCTAATTTTTTTTTAACCTGGATTGGATTAGAATCCTAATTCCTTAACCACAATTAGTTTACAATGGGATAAAAAAGCACAGACAGAGAAAAAATGCACACAAAAAATTCTTTCATGGGCTTTGCCCCCAAACCCCTAGTGGGGGATCTATTGGCACCCTAATTAAGGAGATGATGATCCCGTCATACACCCTTTGCATTGGGATGAGACTAAGTCTACTTGCAAAGAGTACAACACATGTCCAACAAAAATGATTACAATATACAATAATAGAGGCAGGTATACCATATAATAAGCTAATCGTATAGTAAACATAATTTTTAAAATAAAAATTTGGTGGAAATTTTTACAGAATTTTTGGAAGTACAAGTTTAGATTGCTAAAATTGTGGTATGATGTTGTTCCATTAAATTGAAAATGTCAACATTTACAAAATTACAAATTTTCATTATTAATTCACAATTTTTTATGGATAGATCTCATCTTATTAACAAACAAAAAAACATTATTTACTAGAAAATTATACAACTTTTACAATAAGTGAAAAATGAGACATATACATTTAGTTAAAGTGTGAAAAGTTGTAACCAAAAAATATTGTTCACTACAATATTTATAGAAAACTCCCTTTATAAAGATCCATCTTAACTCTCGATCTATCATGCATCTAGAGGGATCAAATCCTTTCATTTGCAAACTTTTTTTAGAGTGCAAAAACTTGAGGAAATGTTTGCATCTCGGGCGATTTGACCTCTCTCACTGCATAATAGATTCAGAGTTAACATGGATCCACATTGGTTATACTGATTTTAGAAAAGTAGATTTAGCATGAGATTTCAACAAGAAGATAATCTCCCAAAAGCATTGCTTTGACTTATATATGTGTTCTAACGAGAATGGTTTGAATAGTATATGACCTAGAATTATCTTAACTCTAGATCTACCATGGGTTGRGAGGGATCAAATCCTTCAAGAATGCAAAAACTTGAGAAAAGGTTTGCACTTAGGGGGATTCAATTGTGCATGATAGATTTAGAGTTAAAGATGGATCTAATCACATTCATTTTATTTACATTTTATTATCTAACATTTTTTGCATTAGGTTTCTCTTATTGTACTGCCTCCGACAATATACATAGCAATGAGTTAGCTTTGATTGCTCTATTAATTTGGTTTGACTTTAAAATTTTTGTAAAGAACTTAATGTATAACATAAGAAACTTAAAATTCTAATCACATTCATTTTATTTACATTTTATTATCTAACATTTTTTGCATTAGGTTTCTCTTATTGTACTGCCTCCGACAATATACATAGCAATGAGTTAGCTTTGATTGCTCTATTAATTTGGTTTGACTTTAAAATTTTTGTAAAGAACTTAATGTATAACATAAGAAACTTAAAATTTTATTTTTTTATGTGTAAAAAAACTGAGTTTTCTTACATTTCATTGGCTGATAACTTTATAGTGTTATTGCAGCCTTCACTTATTTCGAGATTTCAATCACTTATTTCAAGGTTTCCAACAATGGAGTGTAGTGTAGTACTCAGGCTGTGGGGTATAGTAAGCAACCTTTAAGTTGACTAAGGCTGCTCATATCGTGCACAAATTCTTAGGAGGCAATACCTTTAGCATACTAATATCGATATCATCATCTAGTAGTTGCTTAAATCAATGCAACTTGCTAGTTTTGAAGTGTGCTATCACACAAAATTAATGCACTAAAACATTTTGCAATAAATCATTAAAAATTAATTTGATTAAAAATTAATGAATCAAATTATTTTTCAATATATATTTGTATATTTGAAATCAATGTACCAAGTCATTTTATAGTGGTGATATATTTATATTGATATATTTTATTTAAGGTAGATATTGAAATATTTTAATTATGATCATTGAAATATTTTTTTTATTATCAATATATTTTTTTTAATATTACATATCAACTATGCTAAAAAAATATACATCACAATAAAAACTTTTTTCACTTTCAATTACATTCTCTTGGGCCTAATGGTTAAGAACATGTGTTTCCTCTTAAGAGGTCACAGGTTCAAATCCCACAAACAAGGGGGTCTCATAAATTTTAATGGGCCTATATAAATTATTTATTATAAAATATAACCTTGGTAGACCTAATGGTTAAGCCCCCAGCTATTAGCAAGCCAGCGATGGCCCAAGTGATCAGGCTACTGCTATTATTTACTTGTGAAGGATACTTCTACTCCTATCAAATGATTAAGAACATGTATCTCCTCCATAAAGATTATAAATTTAAATTCAAAGACCATAAAAATTAATTATTATTATAAAATTGATATTAAAATATTTATAAACTTTAATAGTAAACTCACTCCATAGATGATCAGTAGATATCCGTAAATGAGAAGATGAATGTGTTTACCATTAAGAAGAGATTCTTATATTATATATATGATATTAATAAAATGATAAAAAAGAAAATTATTACTTTTAATTAAATATTACATGAAATTAATAAATTTGGATTACGATTGAGTTATACTAATATCATAATTTATGGAAAAATAAATATCTTTAATATAATTTTTCATGTGAAAAAACAAAATGATATTAGGTATCATTTGCATTCTTAATCCTGGGAGAGCCCATGTAAACATCTTAAAGCCATGATTTTTGGGTCAACACTTATTTCTAATGGTGAGCTATCCAATAGATTTGAACTCTCTTGCCAACTAGGCAAGTATCTCGTCACGTTTAAGCAATCTTCTTAATTTTAAAGATCTGCGATAATAAACTATTGAACATGCTGTGAGATGCTGACTTGACCTGATTATGATATGTTTTAATTGGTCAACTCAATTTTTGCAGGGCTTAAACCTACATGAATATGCTGGAAGATTGGAAAAAGCTGGGAATCGGAGAACAGATAGGGGATACTAGAGACACTGAGAAATAATGGGGTGGGGAAATAAGAAGAATCCAACTGTGTCCAATGAAAATCTGAAGATTCCTGCTGGAAAATATGAACTTGTTGACAGCAATAGCATCCATGGCAATTCTATTCCAGGTTCTTCTGTGAAGAAGTCTATGAACAAGTATGTCATTGCCTGTGCAGTTTTGGCATCAATGAACTCCATTCTTCTTGGATACGGTATGCACTGTCTATCCTTCTACCATAACTCCCAGTCTGTAGCACTGCTTCATTATTTCTGTTTCAGATTTCTATTAAGTCAAATCTCATTGGTTAGATTACTACAAGACTAATCTCTCAGCTCCACAGACAAAACAAATGCCCAGTGAATGGGTTTCTTTAATTTATTTCATTTTCCTGAATAGAAGGCATGTGTGTTCTTAGAAACGCAGATAATTCTCTGAAAAAACACTTATGATCCGTTTTCCAGTTGAAATTTGGATCTGTATATCAATACCATACACTTTAGTCTAAGATATAAACTAGCGCAAACCTATCTAAACCCTAGTCAGATATGCACCTCGAGGTTGAGAAGCTCAAGGATGCATGTCTTGAGTTCACACAAATCGCCCTCGAGGTTCGCCAACTCGAGGGGCGTATCACGCCCAGGTGTAGATGGGTTTGGCCTAATTTCTATATTCAATGGACACAATGTGCTATCTAGATTCAATGCCCACACTAAAAGTTGTTAGATCGCACAAACCCACTCTGGCTGTAGAATGCACATACAGAGGTGCCTGTCAGCTGCACACTGAAATAAAATTGTCTCTTTTTTTATGCTGATGATGGTATTATGCAGATGCTGGTGTTATGAGTGGAGCAATTATATTTATTCAAGAGGATCTGAATATAACAGAAGTACAAGAAGAGGTGCTTATTGGGTCCTTGAATATATTCTCTCTTGTGGGAGCTGCCATTGCAGGCAGGACCTCAGATGCAATAGGAAGAAGATGGACAATGGCTTTGGCAGCACTGATATTCCTGATGGGTGCGGCTACAATGGGTTTGGCTCCTTCCTTTCTTCAGTTGATGGGAGGCAGGCTTCTAGCGGGGCTTGGTGTTGGGTTTGCTCTAATGATTGCCCCAGTCTACACTGCTGAGTTGTCCCCTGCATCCAGCCGAGGGGCACTCACATCACTTCCTGAAATCTTTATCAATGTAGGGATTCTTTTGGGGTATATCTCCAATTATTTTCTGTCGGGGGTTCCTGCCCATCTAAGCTGGAGATTGATGCTTGGCTTGGGGGTTTTTCCATCATTTTTACTTGGATTAGGTGTCCTTGCCATGCCCGAATCCCCTAGATGGCTTGTTATGCAAAACAGGATCCAAGAAGCCATGTTGGTACTTTCAAGAACCTCGGATGATCAAACCGAGGCTGATGCAAGATTGGCTCAAATTATGGATGCAGCAGGGGTTCAGGGAAATGATGATGCCCATAAATCAGGTGGGCATGAGGGAACTTCTTTAGACATACTCAATTCCCCTAATGCCCAAAAGAGTCAGGGGGAAGGAGTCTGGCTTGAGCTTCTGAGGCCCACTGCCACAGTCCGAAGAATGCTGATCATAGCCTTGGGAATTCAGTTCTTCCAGCAAGCATCAGGCATCGATGTAACAGTCTATTACAGCCCAGTGATTTTCAAAGAAGCTGGAATTCATAGCCAAGAAGGGATTCTTGCTGCCACTATTGCAGTGGGTTTTGCAAAGACTGGATTTATCCTGGTGGCCACTTTTTTGCTAGATCGAGTTGGGCGGAGACCATTGTTGCTTACCAGTGCTCTTGGAATGACTGCATCTTTGATAGCATTGGCATTGGGATTTAGCTTCATAGAAAACACATCTGAAATCAATGAGGGAGCTGTGTTTCTGGCTATATTGGCCGTTTGCTGCAATGTTGCTTTCTTCTCCATTGGATTAGGGCCGGTATGCTGGGTGTTAGGGTCTGAGATTTTCCCATTGAGGCTCCGAGCACAAGCAGTCAGTTTAGGTGTAATGGTAAACAGGATTGTTAGTGGGACAGTGGCAATGACTTTCTTGAGTGTTTCTAGGGCAATTACTGTGTCAGGTACATTTTCCCTTTTTGCTGGTATATCAGTCCTCTGCGTAGCCTTCATATATAGCTATGTGCCGGAGACAAAGGGCAAAACTCTGGAAGAGATTGGGGCATTTTTTGACGAGGAAGAGGCAAAGAGACTGTCACAAGGCACCGAGTTGGAGCTCAGGGACACAACATCTCTTGTCCAGAAAGCTGACTTCTCAGACAATCTCTGCTTCGATGGAGTTTAGGTGACTGCCTGAAGGCTGAAACAAATATTGAAGAAAACATAATGACCTTCGAAATCAGAATATCTATTTTTAGAAAACACAGAGGACTAACGCTGACTTCTCAGACAATCCCTGCTTCGATGGAGTTTAGGTAACTGCCTGAAGGCTGAAACAAACATTGAAGAAAACATAATGGCCTTCGATATCAGAATATCTATTTTTAGAAAACACAGAGGACTAAAGCTGGAGCTGAAACACCTGCTAATTGTAATTGCAAAGGTATGTGTAAAGTACATGTTCGATTAGCTTCTTCGGAAGGTCAGAACAGACAGACTAATGCATTTTTACCATATGTTTCCCCTCCAATTTGTGTTATCATTTCTAAACTCAATTCGGCAGTGTCTCAAGCTACTCTCCCATGATAGTCAATGCCTATTGTACCTGCAAAGGTGTAACTTCTGGAAAAGTTCCAGATGTAATTCTTTGCTGCTAGATTCTATGTATTAATATTCAACATAGTAGTATGTGTGTCTGCAAAAGAATAACCTTTTTCCTACCAGTTTTAAATGAAGCCAAAGGGATGTTTCATTTCTTAATTATTCTCAGACTCCCATGGTATGAAGTTCATTGTGCAAAGTTTCCCTGATTAAGTATATGTCTAGTAGTTAAAAGCTTCGATTTTGATTAGGCTTCCTTGGAGTGCAATGGAGAGCTGTTTATTATTCCTCACTTCTTATGCATTTGCAAGAGATGAAACTCAATTAAACATGATAAATTTTCCTTCAAGCATAGCAACATAGTAAGCTTTCTCTTACTTGGTTTGATCATAATAAATCTGAACATGAGGAACTGAAGCTTGCCAATTTCGCCCCTGATCAACATTCTGTCATAATCTATCAAACTGAAGCAAGGAGTACTAAAAGCCCATTCGGCATCATTCAATGTCTCAGGGTTTCCAACGAGAATCTCTGCCATTATGTTTTGGTGTTTAGAGATTCTTGTGCTCTTTGGTTGGAGAAGTTTTCCTTCCTAATCTCTAGTTAGTAACTAAGTTGGCTCAGTCATGTGAAACCTAAAGTTTTCCTTCAGACAATATATAAATGGAATACATAATGTTGGTAACGAATTTGGTTCAGTCATGTGAAACCTAAAGTTTTCCTTCAGACAAGATATAAGTGGAATACATAATGGATCGATGAATTTGTGGGTAAATTGAGGGCATAAGCTATTGCCCCAACTTTACTTTTTATTTGTTACGACCGTTAAAAATGTAAAGAGAAGTTGAATTTGTTGTTTTGTTAGTCTATGTTATTCTGCAATCTGGTTCATCTTATTTTGATTGTAAATGTTTAAGTTATTTTAAATTTCACTTGCTTGCAGCTTTTAAAGTCTGATCATGAGCAGGGAATACCCATAAAGAGCAATAAATGAAGACATTTTGTCTGCTTAATTGCAACTAGTGCTGTTGTGATCCTTCATGTGTAATACCCCAAACTTTGGCACCAATTTTGGGACGTTGTATATGTTGTAAATATGTGTTATTATTGAATTCAAACCTATGGAGCAGTGACATCCTAATTTTGTATAACGGGTGTTCAAGGCCGAGGCCTTATTCTAAATGATGCGTTAGTACATATAGATATTAGCTATTCTTATGAGATTATAGGTAGAATAGCAATGTTCCACCAAGACTCTGGGACGGGGGATGCGGGTGTGGGGAAACGCACAAGGGGAGTGTGGAAGTACCTCCAAATTTTAGGGATTTTTGAGAAATGGGGGACTAGGGGACATCACATAGATAATATAAAAAAACTTAAAAAATAAAATTTAAAAAATAAAAATAATAATGATAATATGATAAATCTTAACAATAACATAAATTATATATATATATATATATATATATATATATATTTGTTTTTTTAATTTTTTTTTTAAATTTAATTTTTTCTTTTTTAAGTCTTACTGGGCAAAAATATTTTGGGGGGACTTCCAGGAGTCCCCTTTTGGGGGGGCGTCCAGAAGTCCCCCTTTTCAAGGGGGGGCGTCCAAGAGTTCCTCTTTTGGAGAGTCTCTTTCCCCACCTTGGGGAGTCACATCCCCCCAAGTCTCCCCAAAAAGAGAATTGTATAATAGTTATAAGATCAAGATTTTTATTTTCATCTCTTTGAATGCCAAGCGATACAAATTAAATATCTTCTACTTTCATGAGATTATGGATATAAGCTCAAGATTCTATCAACTACTTATCTATTTCGTATCTTTAAGTGTCAAACAAGTATGTGGAGAAATGTCAAGCAATACATGGGTGAGTGCAAGCTAGTGATGGATGGATCTGGAAAAACAACAATTTGTTAACTTGGAGGAATTATTCAAGGTACTTTTACAATGAATTTGAATATAGTGTAAGAATATAAAACTTAGGAAATTGAATTAATTTTCCAAATATACAATTTTTATTCATAGAAATTTTGAATAACTATGTCAAATTTGATTTTTTCTAACAACGGTATTTTATTTTTCCAACAAAATATAAGGTATATGTTTTTGTTAGTGTTTAGTACCTTAATGATCGAATTTCGTTCCAAAAACTTGTATACTTGTAGAAAACCCGTTTTTCTTGTGCCATGTATTTTTTAGAAATTTATAATATTAATTTTATATTTTTTTTAAATTATCAAAGTCAACATATCCCTGAAATTACAAAGTCTTTCGTTGCAGGCTAAGAGGGTCTTAACATGATCAAAACAATATATTTTTTTAGATCATAGATATCAGTCTCCTATAGTGCCACATATAACTCATTCGAGAAATGGTTAAGGCGAAAAAAAGTTATAGCAGAAATAAGAGAGGTATGTATTATAGGATTTTGATATATGTCAATACAAAAATAGATTCAAAATAGTAAACATTATTAATTTTAAAAAAAATGTATATTTGGATTCTACACAACCAACTCTATCTGTGTTTGTAGTTTCGTCAATAACTGAATTGTGTAGCCTATAGAAAATAACGTCAAAAACAAAGATATGGAGAGGAATTCATAAAAATGGAGGTTTTTATGTATTTGCAGACCAAACCACTAGGCTTGTCATCCCAAACTTAAATTTGAGGCAACCAACTCAACAAACACGTATGCTAAAGTTGTAACTCCTTCCCGAAAAAAAATTAAAATTCAAATAACGTGTGCGCTTTAGGAACGTGTGTGCGTTCCTAAAGCGTGCACGCGTTATTAGCAACAAGAATGTGCGTGCATCCTTG
>JASDQU010102501.1:249576-267547 GCA_032191745.1 Picea mariana
GGGGGAAAGAGAGAGAGAGGGGGGGAGGGGCGAGAGAGAGAGGGGGAGGGGGGTAGAGAATATTTCATGTTAACAAGAACATGTGATTTCCTGTTAATAATAACACGCGTTGTTTTAAGAACGCACACACGTTCTTGTACACATATTTCTCAAGAATGTGTGTGCATTCTAGAGAACGCGCACACGTTCTTGGGAATGTGCCTACGTGGCTTGTTGAATGGAGGTTGGAGGTTTTCCAAACCTGTCACATCAGGAACACATGTGCATTCCTAGAAACATGCACGCGTTCTTGCTAGTGCACGTTCCTTCTCACCTCATTGCCACTTTATCGTCCACCAACTTTGTGCACTCACCCACATAGAAGATATTATATATTCTTATGAAAAAAAGCTTAGGATTCTATCAACCACCTCTCTATTTCATCTCTGGATGTCAAGAAGTACAAATAAAATACGATGTACTTGTATGAGATTATGGGTATAAGGTCAAGATTCTATCAATAACCTATCTATTTCATCTCTTTGAGTATCAAGCAATACATANAAGTACAAATAAAATACGATGTACTTGTATGAGATTATGGGTATAAGGTCAAGATTCTATCAATAACCTATCTATTTCATCTCTTTGAGTATCAAGCAGTACATATAAAATATTATTTACTTTCATGAGATTATGGGTATACATTCAATATTCTATCAATCACCTATCTATTTCATATCTTTGAGTGACAAGCAAGTTTTTGGAGAAAAAATATAGATTGAGAACCTCGTCACCACCAATTAATAATTAATTAATAAATTGCAATAATGTTTTGATCTCCTTAATATATAACATTATATAACATTTTGAAATTGGATAGGGGTAATTCTCAACCATGAAGAAGTTACACGTGTAGTAGCAAGGAAAGTGCATGAAAACAATTAATCAATGAACCATGAGGAAGTGCAACCTTGTGATATGGTTCTTTCACACTTTGTTTCATATTTACAAAGTATGTTACCTAGACACACAATATTTACAACAATAGTGTATTTGATTTTGAGGAATTTGTTACTATGACTCTCACCTTGATCTAGGGAATCTAGGTTTTTAAGGTTTATAATTGTATGTCTTTACTTTGTTTTAATGAGGAGGATAAGGATAATAGTTAAGTAAGAATTTGTTTTAAAGGCATATACCTTATGGAAAATCTTGAGTACTAGTCCATGATTCATAAATGGTAAACAGGGTAAATCTTACTGAGGGGATCAAGAAAATAGAACCCAACCTCCTCAACTTTGGAGGAGAGATGTCATTGACTCATGATCACTTAAGCTAACCCTCTAAACTAATTATTAAACAAAATACCTACAAATAAGTCATGATTACATGTTTTATAATAAGTATTATTTATAACTCATATAACTTACTCTTTGCTTTGGTGTTGAAATAGATTTTGAATGTTACACTAAATGAATTTATTTATAACTTGTTTGAATAAGTGATTGCAGTATGAATGTTCCAACTTAATCCAATTTAATACCAGATCAATAGAGTCTCTTCATCTATGGATAAGCCCATGACTTATGTCATAATGAACGATAAAACCAATTTAACCAAAATAAGAATCACTACAACCATGTTTGCCCATTACACTATTGCTATTAAATGTGTTATTATAATAAATTAAAAAAACACATAAAAGACAAACAAACTAACTTAGACCACAAATCCTACCTGGATATAACATGCACAAAGTGTCAATGCTACCTGGATATAACATGCACAAAGTGTCAATGAACTATCTTTTACTTAAGATACTCAAAGATAATAAATGAACAAACACTCATGCTCTAAAATATAATAGTAATAAACAATATATTAAGCTACTCTACATAATGCAATAAAGCTAAACAAGTGCACATGAGCACGAATATCTTTGGTTGTAAGTAGATACAATACATGTCGGCCCATGCAAACATGATACAGGTAACTAGCTAACATGTTTTGCTACATACAATCAAACTCAATGCACCCAATACTATCTGCACGAAGCTCAACAGTATCCTTCAAAGTCTGCTTCGTGCAGGGATTTGCTGAAAACTGTTGAGGAATTGTTATAAATATGTACTTCCCAGCAAAGTATGTAATGTTTTATGTATGTTGGGATATATCTGAAAGTATGGCACTCAAAATTGAAATATTGAACTGAAAGCTGCCATGTTGGAAAAAAAGAGATGTAAAACTGAACAAAACTGTAAAATCGTTCTGGAAGATGGGTAGGTGGAAGGAGCTATTTTTATTGAGTTCAATTTTCACAGATTCACAACTGTTCAAACTGTCATCTGTAATTCTAGAACTGGGCGAGCAACGATTATGGCGTGAGGCAAACACGTGAGAACAAGTCTTGAGTTGGCTTCTGAAAATGCTGACTACAATTAAGTTTTAACTATATCTTGAAATCTTGTTTCTGACCTACTATGCTGGCTTTTGCATGCAATGAACTTTTGCATTGTAAGATTAGGCTGTTCTGTATCTTCACAAGTCCTCAGCTAGCTCGGAGCTTGTGACCAATGTAAACTACTGACTTGGGCACTCAATGAATCACTAGAGGTGAATCAGTAAACTAGTCAGTAAACTAGCTCGAAGTCGATGGATTATTTCTGCAACGTAAACTACTGACTTGGGCACTCAATGAATCACTGAGGTGAATCACTGGAAGCGTTGGAGGGATGCAATTAGCAAAATGCTAATGATTCCCGTGATCACTTCAAAGTTTAAATCAATGTGTTGGGCTCGAAGTCTGGTCGAGAAGGGTTTTTATCAACCTCTGGGCGTTCTACCTCTGAGCTTCCAATCCTTAAGATGCATGTTTAGATACTTAGCTTGAGTCTACACTGCAACACAGTCTTTTGCCATCTTCACAGTCTTTATCTGTCTTTGATTCTAAATCGCGTTCCAAATCTTGAGCATTTTTTACCAAGTCATTGTTCATCTATCTAGCCATGTACTTCTGTAAAACGTTATCTAAGTTGTTAGGTTTTTTTTGATCAAGAGGAATCAGTGACTCACTTGGATTAGGTAGGCTAGTCTACGACCAACATGTACAAAACCATTTTGTAGGAATTGAATCTGAGTGTGGAGAGGATAATAAACATGCTACTTACCGGCCTAACTAAACCAGGTGGTCAATACTTCTAAACTGTTATTATAAAATTGGTTTTCTATTAAAAAAAATTCAGTAAAGCAATGATCGTATGTGTAAGGGAAACTTGTCCCACAATAAATAATTTGATGGGTCATTATCAAGTTAATCTCACTAATGAATCTCAGTAATGATTAACAGTCATTTTTTGACATGGGAGGAAGATAATTCATAAAACCTTAACCTTCAATTTCCTGTGACTACTAAAAATATTCTAAACATATTAAATCATGTTCATAGAAACCCTCTTTATGATTAAAAGATCATTAAATATGGTGATTGTTAATGAGTTAATTCAAAGTTGGGATGAGTAATTGAGAATGACTTTATGTAATGTTAATATAAATAAAAAAATAAAAATTGTTAGAAAATAAAGAGCTCAAGTAAAGAAAATAGTGGGAGCAGTAAGTATTTAAGAGTGGATTGTATTTGCCAAGTGCCGTAGTCTAAGAGTGGATTGTATTTGCCAAATGCTGTATTCTAAACATTCTAAGTTTTGGTTCTTTTCAAGTCATATTATTAGTTTAATTTTACTGGAAATCAGGGGATAAATTGTTGGATCTACAAATTTGAGTGGTTAAGTCTATATAATTCAAGTGTTTCAGGGTTTTTTCAGCACACCTAATCCATTTATGCATTCAAAATGCAATTTAAACAACAAAAAATTGTGATTTCACCCATATTTATATCATCTGATTTGGGCTAAAAATACTAAAATGTAGAATGTTTAAACAACACCCAAATCTATGAAAGTAAAAGTCTCTAATAAACACCGATATTCTAATTTTTTCTTTAATAGAATGATAAGAGTTTCAAATAAGAGAGGTAATCTCAAAAGTAAATTTCTAATTTAAAACTTAAGTTTCTAATAAATAAAAATGACTTTTTACAAATATTAAAAATAATATAAATTATAACATTTTTTTCCAAAAAAAAAACTTATTTGTATTTTAAGATGAAATCAAAATGCAATCATGTGCGCTCACTCACCAAAATAAAAAGTTTCTCTGAAGAAGTTCCCAAAGTTAAAGTCTATTGTATATGGCCAATATAAAAATCTTCTCAGTAAAAGGAATGGTTATCAATAATCTTGTCATCGACGTGTTCCAACAAAGAAGCTTGGTGCACTAGGAGTGTTAATCCCTCGCTTGAAAGACGATCTGTGATTTGATTTTGTTCTTTGTACACATGTGAAAATGAAATCACCCAAAAGTGCCCTGCGATATCCTTTAGGTGCAATGCAAGGGACAATAAGAGGTTTTCTTTAACCTGAAAAATCTTGCCAACCATCCAATTGATGGCCAAACCGAAGTCCACAAATACTTGAATATTTAGTACGTTCTTCTTTAGAGCCGATTTCTTGAGATAGAATAGTGTTTTGAATTCCCCTAAGTTGTTGGTACCATGACTTGCATTTGCTTTAAAAAGAAAATAGTGATAATCCAACATGTAAAGAACAAATTTCAAGCCACAAATTGAATCTAATCCTTGGCAGGCACTATCAAAGTAACACTAGGCCCGCAACTTATCCACCTGGATCTCCTTTAATACTCTTGGAACTTTCTACTTTATTGGTATTTTATAAAAAGGAAGTAAACCCAATATTTGAGTCGAACTCTGGTAACATGGGCATAAAAAATCTTCAAAGGGTAGAGCGTTTTGGGTGAGCCAAATCCCCTAGAGTTAAAGAAAAGGGACTACCCTTAGTGGTTTCATGATGGGTAGTCTAAACCATTATAGAAGACATTTTGGCAAGTCCTCTTTTGACCAAAGATTGACCAAATCCATTGCTTTCTCTATATCCGACCAAACTCGCTTAGAATATTCACAATGTAAAAATAATTGAATTGTCATTTTTTCACTAGCTCTACATAGCACGTGCACATGTCTGGACCATGTTGATTTCACCATTGAAGATTATCCCATGTTAACACCTTTTCATTAATATCTAACTGCATAAACAATTTTGACTTTGATCGGGCTTTATCTTCCTAAATTTTCTTCCTCGCCATTTAACCTCGATTGATCATGGATTAGACAAGATTTGATATCCCACTTTAGCAAAGTAGTGTCCACTTGAGCCATTCATCATCCAAATCAATTCATCCTTATCATTCCCCAGTCTGATATGTGCTCTAATTAACTCTTTAATGAGGTTATTCCACAATTAAGCTTGTTCACCTTCAAACCCAAGAGCATTAGCATTGAGCCAGCCTTGATTCCAAATAGTTGTATCTAGTGACGAAGATACTCTATCCAAAGTTACCCTACCAATTTCTTGTAAGTGTAGTATCATTTCTTCGGACAAGATTATTTCCCTACTGCAACCTGAAATAACATAGGCCCCAATACAAACAAGTGCACCATTGTCGACCCACTAGGCCAGGTAGGATCCGAATATACGAAAGACCAATGTAAGTGTCTTCCAGTGATTGGAAACCTGATGGATATTATTCCGATTCCTTTGAATCTCGTCTCAACAATAACTAGGGGACATATATTTATCCAACAAAATTATTTTCCAAAGCCATTCCTTGGTGATAACATTCCACAAAGATTTTTCCTCTCTACAAAAAATATCAATATTTTTGAGTCCCCAACCTCCCATTGTTTTTGGAATCGCCAATTGACACTAGTTCACCCAATGAATACCATTCTGGTCATTACTACTCTACCAAAGGAAATTAAAGCATAATTTCCTAATCTTCTTGAGAATCCCTTTAGGGATATGCACCAACCTATGCCAAAAGACTAGAATTGCCTCCAAGATGGATTTCACCAGAATCAAACAACCTCCTCTCTATAGCCATCAAAGATTCTCTTTTCAATTCAAGTAAGTAGCTAGAGCAAGTCCTCCTTTTTGTAATTGTCAGGGTTAAAATTAAAGCCCAAGTATTATGTTCCTTCCTCTAAACTACGACTTTGAATATGAAAACATCCCTCTATACCAACGCTCTGCATCTCCTCAACCCCAGATACATGAACAACAAATTTAACCTCGTTCACCACCATCCATGTAGCCTTGTTGTGTAGTGAAAGTAATTCCTTAAAAACCATACATTCCCTTATTGTACCATCGCAAAAAAGTAATACATTGTCAACAAATAGGAGATGTGTCAGAGACTCCCTTCTCCTTGTTTTGATCCATTGTATTTGTCTTGGCCTCTTTTCCTCCCTCAACAATATTCTTAAGCTTTCCACCACCAAGAGGAAAATTAATGGTGATCATGGGAATCCCTGACATAATCCCTCAAATGTCTAGAAAAACTAGATCTTAGACCATTGATCAAAATACCAAATAAGGCACTAGTAACACGATACATAATCCATTTAAACGGAGGTAGTGATAGGCCAATGTGAATCATAAGAAGATGTAGGAAGATCCAAGACGCCCTATCATAGGCCTTAGACAGGTATATCTTAACTACAACAACAACTAAATTGGAAATCTTAATTGATCCAGAAGGATCTCGGGAACATCATAGAAGTTTTAGAAGTGTTCCATGAGGCTCATAATGGCCTCGAAAAACAAGAAAGGGAACAAAATTCAAAGTCATCAAAGTTCAGAAAGACCGACATCTTCTCGAAGAGCACGTCGTAATATTTCCAACGGCGTAAACGGTTCGTCAAACAGAG
This sequence comes from Picea mariana, assembly GCA_032191745.1. NCBI lineage: Eukaryota > Viridiplantae > Streptophyta > Pinopsida > Pinales > Pinaceae > Picea > Picea mariana. The sequence continues at coordinate 256,400 of JASDQU010102501.1, forward strand.
TTACAGATCAAAAGATATTAGCAGTCAAAGTTTTGGTCAACCTAGCCGAGTCAACAGGGATGAGTCAGCATTCGTACTGCTGACATCAACATCATTACAGATGAAGTCAACATTCATAAAGTGTATAAGACACACGTAGATGGCGACATATGTCATGATGACATCAACATGATGATGTGGCAGCACCAGAGGCTGCCACGTGTCACCCATTTTTGGCATTTTTAGGTCGACATGTGGACCAATGAAAAAGTGCCATATGGCATCCGTACAGCCATGTGGCAGACCGTACAAGACGTGGAAGATAGTACAAGTCGTGGCAAGTGACATGGAAAGAACAATGGCAGTGACGTGGCAAGAACAATGTCCCAATGATAGCGTTCCACGTGGCATGTTGATTTGGCACTTTGGGATGCCAAATGGGCCAATAAAAATGTGACACATGGCACCCCCAGATGACGCCATGTGGCACCACCTAGGAGAAACCATGTGGTCCTCTCGCAGATTGACACTTGGCACCATTCGTCGGATGACATGTGGTAGGGACACGTAGGCAGATGACTGTACCAAGTCTAGCCAATGGATGGCTGCCATGTGGTAGCGAGAAAATGCCTAGGAGGGCCAGAAGCTGAAAATTCAAATTAAAAAATGGTTGGTCACCTGCCTACCAAATTCGGCAGGCTTTCGCCATATCTGGTCGACAACCAACCCCTTCTCCAAAGTTAGTGGAGGCCCCGCCATATCCGACCCAACTAATTGGGGATCCACCAGAGTTACCAGCAATCCGCCAAATGTGGTGGTCGATCCTGCCAGATCCGACATATCCGCCACCGATAGTAGAACTCCGCCAAGTTAGCGCCATTATGGAGTTGTGTTGTAACAATGCGCCAAAAGGGAGGCCCGCGGGTTTGACCCCGGGACCTCCCCCAAAATCAACGCCTTATTTAGCCCTCCACCAACCACAAGGTCAACGACCTTTCTTGGTTAATCCAACCGAGCTTTTATTTAAAAACACATGTTTTCCAATGCATGGGATGGAGGAGTGCGTGCCACCCTGTATGAGGTCGTACCGGGCACAAATTTTGATGCAGTTAAGTGCATTTATTGCAGAGTTTTGCACGTGGATCGAGGCAGAGGTCCAGAGGAGGTCTGAAGGTGAGAGTGTCTGATGGAGACGATTTGACAGTCCTTTTTGGGTAATTCGACGACTTGAATCCAATGGCGAGGTTTGTTTTGACAACAGAGACTCCGATCAACAGGATAAATTCTAAAAGAGCCAATGTAAGCATGCTTTTCATTATGTTGTTTTTTCATTAAATATTGCATCATAGTATGTTTGATACAGGTCTGAAGGAGCATGGAGAGGATGCAACAAGACAACAAGACCAACTTATTCCTTCTATTTATTCCTTTCTTCTCTTCTTACACATAAAACAAATCAGCTACATGTGACAAATAATTTGTGGCACTTGGATGATAAGTCGTCAACGAAGTAGTCAAGAATCTCATAGTTTCTGGATCTTTGTATGGGATGCATATACGCTTGGATTTGAGCAGCAGATCTCAGGCGTTTTATGTCTCCATGATGATGGGGGTCATTCATTATTCTGTCTCTTTTTCTGTATTGAGTATGTGGGAATGATTTCCGTGTCTGCATCATGTATGCCTCATGAGCATGAGAACTTGTGAAGCTTGTAAACATTCCTGATCACATTTCGATCTCTTGTTGTCGTCACCAGAAAGGGACTTTGTCCTTACAAGTTGTAAAGGAGAGACATCATTACAATGAGTAAAATAAAGCAGTCAAGCTTTGAAGCATGACCCAGAGATGTAGCCCACATCAAGTGAACTCTGTTATCGAGGGAAGAGTTATATCTATTATGTGTATTATGTTCTTATGTTACTTTTCCATGAATTTACGCACATAGAATATTAAATGCAACATGACATATAACACATAAGGAAGCTAAAAGAGGTTTTTATTCACTTTGGATCCAAGCCTATAACGACTTCAATTATACCTTTAATTGCAATCTGCTCAAGTAAAATGGTCTATAACTGACCCTTTGGAGGAGTGACAAGATCAAATAATTATTGGAAACTAATCACCCCCGGGTTCAGATCAAGTGGTATCAGTCAATGCTTGATACCGATTGCAGGTGTTGAAGCTGAGAATGGCAAGATTGCCAAAACAATTGTGGTTCGATGAGCTTCAAGAGCTCAACCAAATCCTTCAAGCATAGAATGTTGGATTGAAGACATTGTTTCATGTTGCAGAGGAAGAGAACCAAAGGTTGCAAGAGCAGTTGCAATCCATGAAGGTGAAGACAGAGGAAGGCTCTACGAATGTGACTATGATAAGAGCATTTTGCGACCATGGAAACTTCACTAGTTATGGGTTCAAGAATGACAGTGCAAATGCATGCACACTTTGTCAAGCAAGTGAAGATGACATCTGGGCATCTAGAAACCAAGGAGGATTCCTAGAAGCATCATATACTGATCCTTCTCACCAGGAACAACTGGACACATCTCAAGAAGCAGACCAACATTCCCAGTTTGGGATGGAGGTAAATAAACCATGTGTAATTCCTTTCTTGATTAATGTTGATGACTCTTTTAAAGTTCTTGAACAACATTCTTCATGCATCGGCTTAAAGTTGATGGGAAAAATGGGATACGAAGGAGGAGACCTTGGAGCCAATGGCCAAGGTATTGTGGATCCCATCGAGGTAGTGGTTTGGCCTCGATATGCCGAGATAGGTGATGTCTCAAAGGATGTAGTATACCTAGGGAGGTAATATGGGGTACCTAAGGAGGTACCCAATGGGAATGTAGTTATGTGTTATTAGTGGAAGTCATTTAATATATGGGAATGTGGTCATTCGATGTAAGGTGGACTAGGTCCACTATATTAATAAAGGCCCACTATGATAGTTGGATGTAATAAATGTGAGAAGGCTCTCTAGAAGGTTCCTAGGAGATAGGGAGAGCTATATAAAGAAGTGTAGGCAATGTAATGAAACATAGTGAAGAATATTGTGATTGTACAAGTAATGATTGCTTGAAGAGTTGTATCCTTCCATAAGGATTAATATATGGTGTTACCCTACCTCAAGGGTTTTGGATATTTCTTGTGTTCATTGTTATGGTGAATGGTTTATGGTTTATTCTCGGTTATTTCTAAAGTATATTAGTAGATCTGGTTTAGGTACTTAACAATTGGTATCAGAGCACTTTCCTTGGCCAAAGAAGGGAAGATTTGTTCTCTTTTTACATAATTTTTTTTAGGGAAAAAAAAGAGTGCGGCGCACTTCAGGTTCAGATCTAAAGTTTTACGAGCTGAATTTGGAAAAATAGATTGGGTATTTGAATTCCTCTCGGAAAAATACCCCATTTCAAAAAAAAATTCAGCCGAAACGGAGTTCGGGAAGTAAAGATATGAGCATTTTAAATTCAACGGTTTTTCAGGGTTTTTCCGGAAAAAGCCGCAATTTTCTGCCATAACTTATTGTTCTATTTTTGGGGGGTTTTCATAGAAAGATGTATTTTAGGAAATGTGATGGCCCTAGTATTGAATCAGTCATTAAAGAAAGAAAATCATCATGGGAAGATACTTGGCCCCATTGGGTAGATCTCAAATTGCAAGGTGATGCTGCCATTTGGTGGAAATCGCTTGATTATAAGGAGATGATGACATTCTCCAATGTAGAATTTGAAAAAATATTGTTAGACAAGTGGTCTCATGGAGAAAATAAGGATAAAAAGAGAACCAAGAATTTATTTTCATGTGAAAAATCTATATTACAAGTTCATGGTTGTATTCATAAAGAAAATATCGTTGTTTCTATTAACCCTAGTTGCATGCATAATTTTATCAATGTTCAGTTGGTTAATAGATTGCAAGTTCCAATAAAGAATATTCAAAGCACACATGTTGAGGGTGAAAATGTTCAAATTTTTAAATATTTGAAGATTACCATGGATAAATATGTGTTGCATTCAGATTTTTATGTTATGGATATGGATGAAGTGGATATTGTTTTAGGATATCCTTGGATAGAATCAGTGGGTACCATTAATATTAATGTGCAAAAGAAGTTTTTAAAGTTGTGGTACAAGAAAAAGAAAATCACATTGTAGGATGTGTCTCTTAGTAAGAAAGATGGGCCCATGGAGGCTAGCAAAGAAGTTATTGCCCAGTCTGAAGTTGAATTAGAGGCAGAGTCTACATAAGGAGATGAAGCAAAACTACAAGAAAGACATAATCAGGAAGTTGAGGTCATTGACTCAAAGGCACAAAGTATTGCAGATGTGAAGAAAAAAGAACAAATTCCTACAGTTGTTGTATATCGCCATCCACATCATATAGAGATGAAAAAGTCATCAAGGCAAGGGCATGTGCATCAACACATTTATGCACCAGTAGGGCACCCGACAGGAAATCGATCAAGAGGTGCATGGAGAACTACCAACACTACGGGAAGAGCTCAAGCTACAAAAACAATCCGATGGCAACCCCAACATGATGCAGAGAAAGATAAGGGTGGAAAGGTAGAAGATAGACATCATGTTCGACTTCCATTGGGATGGATGGATGGTCGTACTTGGTACCAGTTGGCTACATTGCTTAGCTGGTCATATTGTATGGTTTCTTCTCATGTTTCGAGGATGAAACATGTGAAGGGGGATGGAATGTAGTATACCTAGGGAGGTAATATGGGGTACCTAGGGAGGTACCCAATGGGAATGTAGTTATGTGTTATTAGTGGAAGCCATTTAATATATGGGAATGTGGTCATTCGATGTAAGGTGGACTAGGCCCACTATATTAATAAAGGCCCACTATAGTAGTTGGATGTAATAAATGTGAGAAGGCTCTCTAGAAGGTTCCTAGGAGATAGGGAGAGCTATATAAAGAAGTGTAGGCAATGTAATGAAATATAGTGAAGAATATTGTGATTGTACAAGTAATGATTGCTTGAGGAGTTTTATCCTTCCATAAGGATTAATATATGGTGTTACCCTACCTCAAGGGTTTTGGATATTTCTTGTGTTCATTGTTATGGTGAATGGTTTATGGTTTATTCTCGGTTATTTCTGAAGTATATTTGCAGATCTGGTTTAGGTACTTAACAAAGGATGTTGGAGAAGGCTCCAAAACCATTCAGGAAGAAGACCCCAGGACAGTCACTGAGACTCAAGAAGTCAACAATTCATCAAAAGATGAAATTGATTTAGTGTAGGCTGAAAGCATAGCTTCTCATGATCAAGGATTCAAGACACCTCCAGGGAGAGATGAGCATCACAACGGAAGAGATGATTCCAACTCTTTTTTCCATTCTGACTCCAGAGACAATTCACTGAGGTATAAGAAATCTCAAAGCTCTAAAATTCCATTTGATTATAAGCATGTTAATAATATAAAACAAAGCTTGTGGCATCAAAGACCATGCACTTTTTGTGGATCGAATAACCACATAGTGTCCCACTATTGGAAGAGAAAATCCTTGTACAGGAAGGTTATGGCAACCAGGAAAAAGACGAGGATAGAAGATCGCTCTCCACACACAGAAAGGAGTAGGGGAAATACACCTCTAAAGAAGAAAGGCTATTGCAACCATTGTAGCAGAGATGGAAATAATGAGGCCACATGTTTGGCCTTACATCTAGATCTACGTCTAAAGAGGAACAAGAAGACCATGCAGACACCTCCGAGGGAGACAACCAATTAGGCAATGTTGCAGGGAAATCCACCACCAGAAGGAAACCAACTACGAGGGAAAGGACAACTCTGTAAAGAGGACATATTTGACATAATGACTGAACGAATGGGGAAAATCCTTAAGTTAGTCGAGAGTGGCCATCTTTGTAAATCACATGTTGCAATTCAGACCCCATAGAAGGGTATTGTGTAAAAGTGATAATTGTTTGATATCACTCCTTTTTGCACATGTTGATATTTTTTAGGCCTTGCGAGGTAGTTTGGGTATGGGTTTTCTTTGTAAGTCCAACATACATGAAACTTATAATGTAAAGACTTTTGGGGACCAAAATTCCTTTTATTTGGGAGGCGTGATTTGGAAGGATCTAGGGAACATCACAAAAGTTTCGGAAGTGTTCCAGGAAGCTTAGAATGGCCTCGACAAACGAGAAAGGGAAAAAATCCAAAGTCATCAAATCTCAGAAAGACTGAAATCATCGCAAAGAGCGTGTCGTAAGATTTCCAACGACGTAAATGGTTCATCAAACGAAGTTACGGATCAAAATATATTCACAGTCAAAGTTTTGGTCAACCTAGCCTAGTCAATAGGCATGAGTCAACATCCGTATTGTTGACGTCAACATCAATACGAATGGCATCAACATCTATATAGTGTATGTGGCACACGCAGAGGGTGACACATATCATGTTGACGTTGGCATGATGACATGGTAGCACCAAAGGTTACCATGTGTCACCCATTTTTGGCATTTTCAGGTCAACATGTGGACCAATGAAAAAGTGCCACGTGGCATCCGTACAACCACATAGCAGACCGTATAGGACGTGGAAAACCGTACAGGACGTGGTAGGTGACGTGGAAATTATAGTGGCATTGATGTCAGCATTACGTCATCATGTTGGCATGGCCAAATGATAATGTGCCACATGGCATGCTGATTTGGCACTTTGGGCCGCCTAATAGGCCAATAAAAATGTGACATGTGGCACCTCCAGATGATGCCACGTGGCACCACCTAGGAGTAGCCACATGGTCCTCTCGCAGACTGACACTTGGCACCATTCTTCAGATGACACATGGCAGGGACATGTAGGTGTATGACTATACCAGGTCCAACCAATGGATGGCCACCATGTGGCCCAGTCATGGGTTGCCACGTGGCAGTGGGAAAATGCCCAAAGAGGGACGAAAGCCAAAAATTCAAATTAAAAAAAGGTCGGTCGCCTGCCCACCAAATCTGGCAAGCTTCCGCCATGTCTAGACGACAACCAACCCCTTTGCCAAAGTTAGTGGAATCCCCGCCATATCCGACCCAACTAATGGGGGATCTGCCAAAGTTAACAATAGTCTGCCAATTGTGGTGGTCGATCCCGCCAGATCCAACATATCCGCCGCCAATAGCAGAACTCCCCCAAGTTAGTGCCATTATGGAATTGTGTTGTAACAATGCGCCAAAAGGGAGGCCCATTGGTTTGACCCCGAGACCTCCCCCAAAACCAACACCTTATTTATCCCTCCGCCAACCACTAGGCCAACAACCTTTGTTGGTTAATCCGCCTGAGATTTCATTTAAAAACACATGTTTTCCAATGCACAGGATGGAGGAGCGTGTGCCAGCCCATACAAGGCCATACCAGGCATGGATTTCGATGCAGTGCCATGAATTTATTACAGAGTTTTGCACGCGGAGCAAGGCAGAGGTCAAGAGGAGGCCTGAAGGTGACAGTGTCCGATGGAGACAATTTGACAACCATTTTTGGGTAATTCGACGACACGAATCCAAAGACGAGGTTTGTTTTGGCAACATAGACTTCGATTAGCAGGATAAATTCTGGAAGAACCAATGTAAGCATGCTTTTCATTATGTTGTTTTTTCATTAAATATTGCAGCATAGTATGCTTGATACAGGCCTAAAGGAGCATGGAGAGGTTCCATCAAGACAAAAAGACCAACTTATTCCTTCTATTTCTTCATTTCTTATCTTCTTGCACATAAAACAAATCAGCTATATGTGACAGAGAATTTGTGGCACTTGGATGATAAGTGGCCAATGAAGTAGTCATGAATCTCATAGTTTCTGGATCTTTGCATGTGCTACATATACGCTTGGATCTGAGCAGCAGATCTCAAGCATTTTATGTCTCCATGATGATGAGGGTCATTCATTATTCTTCCTCTTTTTCTATATTGAGTATGTGGGAATGATGTCCATGTCAGCATCATGGATGCCTCATGAGCATGAGAACTTGTGAAGCTTGTAAACATTCCTGATCACATTTCAATCTCTTGTTGTCGTCACCAGAAAGGGACTTTGGCCTTACAACTTGTAAATGAGAGACATCATTACAGCGAGGAGAATAAAGTGGTCAAGATTTCGAGCATGACCCATAGATGTAGCCCACATCGGGTGAACTCCGTTATCAAGGGAAGTGTTATATCTATTATGTGTATTATGTTCTTATGTTACTTTTCCATGAATTTCCGCACATAGAATATTAAATGCAGCATGACATATAACACATAAGGAAGGTAAAAGAGGTTTTTATTCACTTTAGATCCAAACCTATAACGACTTCAACTATACATTTAATTGCAATCTTCTCAAGTAAAACGGTCTATAACTGACCCTTTGGAGGAGTGATAGGATCAAATAATTATTGAAAACTAATCACCCATGGGTTCAGATCATTAATAGAGTGTAAACCTTCATGTGTGGTTCTAATAGCTTCATCTATAACTGAACCCTCCAGAAAACCAGATTGCTCAAGTGATATAAATTTAGAAACTATGTGTTTCAATCCGATAGACATGATCTTAGATATGACATTATACAAACAATTGCATAAGGATATTAGCTTGAATTCTTTGAAAGAGATGGGACAATTAGTTTTGGGGATAAGTGCCATAAAAGTAGTGTTAAAATTGTCTGGCACCTTGCCACGTGTCATAATCTCTTCCACTACCCGCAACAAATCGTCACCCAAGAGCTCGAAGAAGTCGAGAAAAAATTCAACATTCCAACTATCTGGACCTGGGCTCTTGTCCTTCTTGAGCATAGATAAAATGCTTAATAATTCTTCTTTCGAGATAAGCCTAAAAAAATCCACATTGTTTTCTTTAGTAACCATCTGAGGAAAGTAGGAAATTACTTTGACAATCTCCCCAATATTATTTTATCTTGGCTCAATGAACAATCTAGAAAATCATTGACTTGGAGATTTTCTAAACCCCTAAATCCTCTTAATTTGGTACCAACCCGATTCGACAACTCCCAGATAGTATTACGGGCCTTCCTGTGATTGGTGAAATTATGAAAAAAATTGGTGTTTTGATCACCAACATCCAACCATGTGGCCCTCATCTTAATACACCAATCTAATTCCTTGTCAAGGAGTAGTTTAGATATTTTAGCCTCCATTTCCCTACACTTTGTCAAATTTTCCATAATATGAATACCCTAGCCTATATTGCCTTCCATAAATTAAATAACTTGTTTAATAGATTCTTTTTTGATATCTCGGCGACATAATTGATTCCCTACCCAAGTAGCAACTTTGTCCTTTAAGGTATTCAATGAAGCATATAATTGACCTCGTGCATTTAAGTCGAGGGAAGGATTTAAGTGGCTCTAGTGATCTGATACCAAAGATTTGAACTCTTCCACCATAAACCAATTGGGATTATATTTGAAGCGAGACCCAAGATTATCCTCCACCTGTGAAAATTCTAAGAATATGGGGAAATGATCAGATCCTTTGATATCACTAGTCCAAGACCTATACTTGCCAACCATCTATATGAAGGAGGAGTTACAATGGAAATGATCAAGTATCTTTGCTATTGTGGCTTCCCCAGATCTATTATTTCTCCAAGTCATCCCGAGCTTGATTGGTTTGGAATTGATCAAACTTTCCATAGTAAATAAGTTGTTAAATAAATACACTAATCTATCTGAGCTATAGGCCCCCAAATTTCTCGATTTTTCAAGGTTAATTTCAGGTCCTCTCCAATTATCAAATTCCAACTTTGAGTTCCTGAATTTTGAAAACATTCTCCCAAAATGATTGTCTTTCATCATAAGGACCAAACACATTAAGGATGGAGATAGATACACCAAGATAATTGCAAATAAATACTCTAAATAGACCGTACCTTATAGAAAAATCAATTGAGAGAGAGATTGAATTTTTTCAATAGGCAATAATATCTCCAGAATGACCCTCAAAATCTAAACCAAGAAAATCCCAACCCTTGAGTATCTTCTTAAGTTAAAAAAAGGCTAGTTATCCTTTACACATGGACTCATGAAGTAGAATGACCTCTGCTGACTCCACATTCACCAATCTACAGAGGGATAATTTATGAGTCTTCCCTCCAAGTCCATGAATATTCAACGACATGAGCTTCATGGTGAAACTCCTTGAGGGGCTTGTCCCAATCTAAGGACCCCAATTATTAGACATTGTTTACCCTGATAAATATCCTTTACTGCATGCTCCTGGGAAATTTTGATATCAGATTTTCTCCCCATCAAAAGAGCCTCCCCAATCTAAACACAGATTACATCCTAGTCCCCCAGAGAAGACTATGGAAGGAGGTAAATATCCTTTCATTAAGCGCAAATAATAAGACCCTCCCCCTCTCTAACCATTGGCCAGATTTTCTGAAACATTTCCATGACACAAAGAAGTCCAGCCTGAGTAAATAGGGTTTGAATTGTCGAAAAGGGCTATGGAAGTACCTTTACCATCCAAAATAGAGGACGTGGAGATATATTTTTTCATATTTCTACCCCTACCTCTACCTTTTTTCCTCAGACGGGTAGTATTTGTTGAAATAATGTAATTGCAAAGTGTATTCGTATTATTATTTGATATATTATTCATTGGATCAATTCCCATTGTGGATTGATCATGTCGGCTATTGTAAAAGGACCAAATCCCCTTTTGCGGATTGGTCATAATATAATTGTAATAGGCAAAAGAAGAAGTCGCCCCCATAATATATCAAAGAGGCTTCGAAATATAATAAAGGTGGTTATAACCACCCAGATTAAGAAGTCAGCCCTGCCAGTGAAGAGACACTTCACACGTGCCAGATTAGTATAAATAAGAAGGCTAGCGCCTCACTGAGACACACCTCACTTGCTCATTGAGAGACAAGTTTTGGAATTGCAGTTGGTGAAGAGAAAAAAAGAGTGGTGCATCTTTGGGAGAGGATCTTCTGTATTAGCTTGAGTTATCTCTTGTCATTGTATTGGCTATCTATAATAAGGAAGTTTTGCTGGGTTTTCTTCCCCTAGAGGGTTTCCCAGGATAAATGTTGTGTCTCTTGTGATTGTGTATTTCTCAATGATCTTGTCTTATGTTGTTGTTATCTATTGAAATGCAAAGAACTATAATAATGGCTTAAACATTAACATGG
>JASDQU010102501.1:267597-291454 GCA_032191745.1 Picea mariana
TTTTCAACCCTAAAACCATCTAGAAAAGTGCGCCCTCCCCCAAGGATCATTTTGGCACCTTCAGTGCACCTTTTCAGTGGCTAGATCTCCCGGAAAGTGAAACCCTAGTTTCACAAAGTACCAGAAAACCAGAGTACCAGAAGTACCAGAAGCACCAGTCCAGAAATCCGTAGATCAAGTTTGGAGGGGTAAAAGTTGGATTTTATCATATCCAAGCACTAGGCTACTCGCCTCGGCTCAATGCATCTATCCCCTGGATTAGAATTTCAAAATTCGAAGTTTGAAAATTCGGCTTTCCTCATAAAACCCTAAGCTGCAGCTGCAGTTGCAATCGCAATCTCAGAACCAGTTGCAGTTGCAGTACCAGTTGTAGTTGTAGTACCAGTTGCAGTTGCAGTACTAGTTGCAATTGCAGCTGTACTACCAGTTGCATTCACCCTTGAAGTTTTTAAGAGTTGGTAATGATTATCGTTGCTGCCAGATGGAGCCACTACCTGCAAATGCTATCAGAGGTATGTACTCACATATGTTTAAATGGTTAAAATTTAAAGAGTATTTGCTGGAGAAGGGATCTCTTTTCATAGATCCAAAGGATCTCAAGATCCAACACATTCAGAGGAATGATGCAACCCAGGTGTGATTATTCTGATATGCATCCATTTGTTCTATTGATCAATGTTGCATGTTGTAGCTATGACCATCATTCCAACCTTTTTTGAGTCAAGGTAATAGATGGATTAAAAGTGGATATCATAGAGCTTATCCTCTAATCCAACCTTCTTTCAAGATAGCATATTGTCTCAATACAGAAGACAGGTTGAAGAAATCACTCGTCATCTTGAGTGAAGGAGACTCAGAAGAAAAGTAGGCACTCATTTCTGAGGACAAGGCTCCAAGTTTGATTAATCAATTTAATAAGATTCAAAGGTACACATGACAAGTTGATGACTATAGTTGAGATAATAGTCTTTGTAAAGTATCATACTTCATAACATGTGAGTATATAGAGGTAAATGCTTAACGTAATCATTTGTCTGATACAACTAACACCTCCTCTAGGAAGAGTCTTGTGTGTTAGTTCCAGGTTTCCATGGAGGAATGTTTGATCACAACACTATGAGAGTGTTGACCTCATTTCGTATTGTATTCCTCACCTTTAGTCTTTGCTTCAGACAAATTACAAGTGATAGATCTAAAGGATCTACTGTGATGATTGTTCGTGCTATTGCCTTATATTATCAAAAGGATATTATTCTTGCTTATTTTTTTGTTGACCTTGTTCCAGGTCACAGGTAATAACCCTGAGGAAGCTATAGTGAAGGTTGCAGAAGGCAACGTGCTAAAGGAGAAACCTTAAAAGAAGAAATCATCATTGGAAAAGAAGAAGGTGGCTTGTATAAGATAAAGGGTCACTCAGAAGATGCCATGACCCATACCATTGAGAATCCATGTGAACTTTGGCATATAAGACTAACTCACATTAACTACAAGGTGCCACCATACATATGCAAAGCGGTCAAAGGTTTACCAGAACTCAAGGTTGACTATGAAGGCGTATGCAATGGATGTGCACAAAGGAAGAACATCAAGAACCCTTTTCCGAAGAGAGACGACAAAGTAGATTGAGTCCTAGAACTCATTCATTCAGATGTGTGTGGCCCAATGCCATCGTCCTCCATTAGTGGCAAGTTCAAGAAATTCAAAGCCTTGATAGAGAATCTTTCTGAAAGAAAGATCAAGATACTCAGGTCGGATAATGGAGGAGAATACACCTCAAAAGAGTTTGTGAACTTCTGCAAAGATGTTGGGATCAAGAGGGAACTCACTACTCCCTATAATCCCCCAAAAAATGGTGTAGTTGAATGAAAGAATAGAACGATAATGGAAGTTGTGAAGACTATGATCCATGATTAAGATCTTCCTATGTGCTTATGGGAAGAAGCAACAATGGCAACTATATATGTGCAGAAGCGATTATCCCATAGTGCACTTGGGCTCAAGACCCCAGAAGATATGTTCACCGGAAAGAAGCCAGAGGTAAGCCATCTCAAAATATTTGTCTGCCCAGTATTTATTCATATACCGAAAGAGAAGAGAAACAAGATGGAACCTTCAGGAAAGAAGGGAATATTTGTGGGATACTGTGAGGTCTCCAAGGCCTTGAGAATCTATATACCAGGGCACCATCACATTGAGATCAATAGGGATGTGACCTTTGATGAAGATGCAACACTCAAGAAATCAAGAAGATGGCATCTTGAAGAAGTATATGAAGAGGAACCCGTAATCCCAAAAACTGCAGTGAGGGAGGTTCCCAAAGCCGCAGAACCAGTGAGGGAAGTCGTAACTTCCCCTGATGAGGAAATTCTAGAAGACCATGATATATTATAAGTTCAAGAACCTCCTTAGATGACGATCCTCCATAAAAGAAAGCTAGCTTGGGCTAGAGAGCTTATTCAAAATGGAGAGAAGTATGGTGTTCCCGAAGGAACTACAAGACAGGTGAAAAGACCAAAGCCACTCTCCATTTATACAGCTTTGATGTGTGATCTTCTAGAGGAGGAGCCTACTTGCTTTGAAGAAACCATTCAAAGGAAAGAATGGGCAGATGCCATGATAGAGGAATACCAATCCATAATAAATAACGAAGTATGGGAAATAGTTCCCAGACCGAAGAGTAAAGATGTGGTATCCTCCAAATGGCTCTTTAAAATAAAACATGTTGCTGATGGAAGTATTGAGAAGTATAAAGCAAGATTTGTCGCTCGTGGCTTTTCTAAAAAAAAAGAAGGCATTGACTATGAAGAGACATTCACTCCTGTAGCCAGATACACTTCGATCAGAACCATCATAGCCCTTGCAGATAAGATGAAGTGGAAATGGTGTTGTCAAAGAGGAAGTGTATATAGAGCAACCTCAAGGATTTGAATTTGAAGACAGGAAGTCTCATGACTGCAAGTTGAAGAAAGCCATGTACGGATTGAAGCAAGCTCCTAAAGCTTGGTATGGCCGGATAGACAACTTTCTGACGAGCTTGGGCTTTACCAAGAGTAAAGCATATTCTAACCTCTACTTCAAGGTTATGAACGATGAGCCAGTAATACTATTACTGTATGTGGATGACTTATTCTTAACTGAAGAAGAAAATCTCATCACTGAATGTAAGAAGAGACTCGCTGCAGAATTTGAAGATGAAAGACCTTGGCCTAATGCACTATTTCTTAGGTCTTGAGGTATGGCAGAGTCCAGAGAGGATCTTCCTTAACCAAGGGAAGTATGCAGTCAAAATCTTGAAGATATTCGACATCTTAGAGTGCAAGCCCATGAATACACCCATGAAAACAAAGCTGAAGTTGTTGGTCGATACTTCATCATAATTGATTGATGCCACATTGTATAGACAAATTATTGGATCACTGATGTATTTGACGAACACCAGACCAGACATTTGTTTTCCGTGAACACCTTGAGTCAGTTTCTGGTAGAACCCAACCATGTTCACCTAGTGGCTGCAAAACATGTGATGAGGTACCTTAAGGGTACAATAGATTGTGGTCTCAGCTATGATGGAGATCATGATTTCACATTGAGTGGATAGACTGATGCAGATTGGGCAGGAAGTGTTTCTGACAGGAAAAACACTTCATGATGTTGTTTCAGTTTGGGATCAACCATGATCTCATGGCAGAGTAGGAAGCAATCCAACATTGCTCTCAGCGCAGCGGAAGCAAAATACATTGTTGAATGTTCTGCCAATTGCAAAGCTATATGGCTTCGAAAGTTGCTGACCGGCCTATTTGACCTAGAGATGGAAGCAACCACGATCCTATGTGACAACCAGAGATGCATAAAGATGACAGAGAATCATGTATTCCATGACAGGTCGAAGCACATAGATATTAGTTATCATTACATCCGTGACATGGTGCAGAGAGGAGCCATAAAGCTCCAATACATTAGCACATATGAACAGGTTGTTGATGTGTTGACCAAGCCTCTATCTTGTGTAAAGTTTGATCACTTTCGAGATAAGCTTGGTATAGTCCGAAAGGACCTTCCTTGAAAGGGGGAGTAGTTGTTGTGATGAGACATCTCTTGCTTCCAGCATCATTGTTGTGACATAAAGCAAGACGATGTGATGAGACTAGTATTGTGCTTTCATCTTGACAGCTATGACGTAAATCCAGTCTAGTATCATTTTTCCAACCTGATGGTTGTGACGTAAAGCAAGACGATGTGATGAGACTAGAACTGTGCTTCTGGCTTGACAACTGCGACGTAAAGCCAGTCTAGTATCCTGCTTCCAGCTTGATTGTTGTGATGTAAAGCAGGATGAGTATCTTGCTTCCAGCCTTATTGTTGTGACGTAAAGCAAGACGATGAGATGTGACTAGTACTGTGCTTCGAGCTTGACAGCTGTGATGTAAAGCCATTCTAGTATCTTTCTTCCAACCTGATGGTTGAGACGTAAAGAAAGACGATGTGATGAGACTAGTACTGTGCTTCTGGTTTGACAGTTGTGACGTAAAGCCAGTCTAGTATCTTTCTTCCAGCTTAAGTGTTGTGACGTAAAGCAAGACGTTGAGATGAGACTAGTAATGTGCTTCCATCTTGAGAAGCTATGACGTAAAGCCAGCCTAGTATCTTTCTTCCAACTTGATTGTTGTGACGTAAATCAAGACGAGTACTGAGCTTCCAACTTGACAGTTGTGACGTAAAGACAGTCTTGTATTATGATGAGCCAGCCTAGTGTTGTGATGATGATGATGTATTAGTTTTATACTAATACATATTGATGCAAATGATGATTTCATTCCTTTGAGAATGACGATGTTGTCGATGAAGAAAACTTTCAATGATTTATAGATACATCAATCAGTGTTCCAAGATGATATTGATGATGTTCTCCTCTTAACCACTTGATGTTGTTGATGATGTTGTCCTCTCTCTCTCACTTGATGTTGTTGAAGAATACCCTTCTTGTTAAGGGGGAGTGTTGAAATAATGTAATTGCAAAGTGTATTCTTATTATTATTTGATATATTATTCATTGGATCAATCCCTATTGTGGATTGATCATGTCGGATATTGTAAAAGGACCAAATCCCCTTTTGCAGATTGGTCATAATATAATTGTAATAGGCAAAAGAAGAATTCAGCCCCATAATATATCAGAGGCCCCGAAATATAATAAAGGTGGTTATAACCACCCAGATTAAGAAGTCGGCCCTGCCAGTGAAGAGACACTTCACACATGCCATATTAGTATAAATAAGAAGGCTAGCGCCTCACTTAGACACACCTCACTTGCTCATTGAGAGATAAGTTTCGGAATTGCAGTTGGAGAAGAGAAAGAGTGGCGCATCTTTGGGAGAGAATCTCCTGTATTAGCTTGAGTTATGTCTTGGCATTGTATTGGCTATCTATAATAAGGAATTTTTGTTGGGTTTTCTTCCCCTAGAGGATTTCCCAGGATAAATGTTGTGTCTCTTGTGATTGTGTATTTCTTAGTGATCTTGTCTTATGTTGTTGTTATCTATTGAAATGTAAAGAACTATAATAATGGCTTAAACATTAACAGTAGTAGAGGTATTAAGAATAGTCTTCTCCTCGCAAATTCCAACATCTGACTTATTCACGGGACCCTCACCATCGTTATGTGCCAATGTAACCTCTACCATAGTTGGAAATGGATTGGGGACCACGTCCAATACTACCACATCTTCTTTCATATTTATGGAGCTCCCCAAGTGACACAAACCTGCTATCAAGAGGATCGACATGCCACCAATATTTATTGTCTTGAGATTGACATGTGTCGAGGCTTCCTTAATATCCACTTTAAGAACTTCCTTCTGACCAAACAATAGAGTCTTTGAAGCCATAATATCCCCCTTCTCCTCTGATTTAGATCTAGGCTGAGTTTTCTACCTTCAAACCTGACGAACCAAGAACAAAGAACAATCCTTGAATGCATGAACATACAAATGGCATTGGGAGAATTTGAAGGACACATTTATATGGTCCAAACTTTGAGTATAACTCCTAGACACTAAGATAATCTCAATAGACTCATAAATGCCTTGTCTAATGTCTATATTGACTAGTATTTGACCCACAAACCTACACTGACTATTCAAAATGTTGTCATCCACGAGGATGGTTTTTCCTAGCCGGTCACCAACAACCTTCATTAACCTGACCATACACAACTCCATTGGAAGATTGAAGAGTTTAATCCAGATCAAGGTGGATTCCATATGTTTGTCCTTAGTATTAAAAAGTGGATGCCAAAACTTAAGGGATAAAGGAGCATTATCCTAGAACCATGAACCCTTCAATACATTTAATGCATTTTCCTTTGACCTGAAGAAGAAACCCAACCAACCTTTCAGGAGAATATGTGATGTTGGCCCATAGCCTATCAAATCCACCCAATAAAATTGCATCTAGGAATTTGAAGCATCCACTCCTATCCTCCTTCCCATGAAATTTCTTACTAGCATATTCCTTGACAGGTCCAAAATCTGGTTTATATCGACGTCTTCCTTGACTACCAATGAAACCCCACCCCCTCTTCTCTTAACCACTTTACAATTTTTCCTTCTTCAACCCAACTCCTCCTTCTTCTAGACTCTTTGAAGGTGTGATAGCTTGATTCTTCTCCCTACAAACCCTAACCCTCTCACACCATCAAGTAAAGAGTTGTTAATCTCTTACCCATTGATCAAAATGCTCGTGCAAGTAAACTCAAGAAATGACTTTACTCTACTAAGAGCAGTCACAATGATCCATATTATGCTAAGAATGAAATGAGATACATACGAAAATACAACAAAGAACACATAAATACAGTGAAACCCAAATTCTATTAATGAATAAGATAGAAAAACATTGTAGAACACAAACTGAAAGAATGGGGTAGCTTATATCTAAAGAGAAAGAGATGTTGGCTATGCTTCATTTGCAACAAGCTTTACACCACACTCCATTGCATGCTTAAAGGGCCTGCTTCACCTCAATTATATATGAGAGAGTGTGAGGAGAATAATTCCCATGATGCATGTGGGATAAATTGGTCTAAGTTTATAAAATTCCATAGGCATGTAAAACACTAGGACTTCGGGGGTGGTCACCCATCCAAGTACTACTCTATCCTGAGCGCACTTAACTATGGAGTTCTAATGGGATATGGTGTATTGACACTATGTTGTAGGCATGTACATAAGGCCACTAGGAAATCATTACATGATGTCTGTAATTAAAAAATGGAGATGGCATTACATTATATTCCCCATCAAAAGGGTGAATATGATGGTTTATCAAAACCATGGGCTTGAAAATGTTGATTCCATGGAAAAGGTGGATGGTCACCGAGATCCACATGGATCATTCCTCCCCCCTTAGGAAGCAATAGTCCCCATTGCTTCAATTTCCCTCTAGAGATGGGAAAAAAATTCCTGAATCTGAACCTTGGTGATCTGCTTGCATTGTTGAAGTAGTTTTCCTACTTGTACTTGGTATTAGTTAGCCTGTTGAAGTATGTCATGAACCTGTTTTCGGAGGTGTTGGATCCATTCAAAAAATCTAGCTGCATGATATGCCTTGGTCTGAGTGTGGGAGGAATATGTCAGTGAAGATGCAACAGGAAGAGCTATATCAATGGTTGCGGCTAATAGAACTATGTTGAACATATGGAAGACTCTCATTCTCTAGAAGGGAGCATCTATAGATTGGACCATTAGGTAAGGGAGCATCGGGCACCAAGTCAATGGAATTATTGACTTGATAGTGCAAAGGCACCCCTATAGGTGAAAAAATATCTTTTTTCTCCTCTATAATCTTGTCAACCTAATTTTTTTGTATAAAAAGGTCTTGGGTCGAGGTTGTAGTGGTCGCAGTGAATTTTTGTTCACCATCTAACTGGATCGTGAAGAGGGAAAAATTTGTGGTCTAAAATATTACTTTGTGGCATTGTTTTTCCAATATCAATGAAGTGGAAGTAGTCGGAGCTACCTCTAGCACCCTATATAGCTGACCTCCCAGAGTAACAATGAAACTATAGAGTCGAGACTCATATTTAGTGTGAAACTATGAAGGGATCGATGTCGTAGGACAAGTGGAACTGCTGGATGAAACAAATGTCTCATCCTTGGCTCAACTACCTAATAGTGTATGGTTGGGGGTGTGGCATCATTGGGAACTTCAATATCTTGACAACCTCGGCTAAGATTGGGTTCTTTTTACTCCCATTGTCAACAATTAAATGCAGTGGGGTCCCCTTTACCCACGTCTGTGAGTGGAAGAAGTGCTCTACCTCCTCAAGCTCCTCTGGTTCTTTTGGTTGTATTGTTGTGGTCGTGATGGTAGTAGTGGGTTCTGCATTGATGATCTGTTTCCCTTTATTTTGCTCTAAATTAAAATCTGAGTTAGGTCTTGATTCTTTTTCTTTGAGCTCGGCTACCAATGATTTTTTAGAGCGACATTCAACGATGTTGTGCCAGGGGATTTTGTGGAACTCGTGCCACTTTTTGGTGTCTTTCTTAGAATTCCCTTTATCTTTCTTTTCCTGCATATTGGACTGGTTGTCTTGAGGTTGGAATTCCTTTCTCTTTCCTTCATTCTATGAGTTAGGGTTTCTTTTTTCATGCTTCTATTGTGGCGTATTTTCAAGCCCAAACTCCCACTTACTCCGTTGCTTGAATTTCTTCTTAATTTTGACTGCATATTGATAAGTAGCTCCCAATGACGAGATGTCCAAGAAATCCATCTTTGTTTGGATGTACCTGTGCATACCACATCGGTACTTCAAAAACAAGTGTCGCTCGGAGTCTTTGATACCTAGCTTTGAGCGTAAGGTATGAAAGATGTTAGTGTACTCCGACACCATCTGGTCTCTTTTCTGACATAGATACATCCATCTCATGTACTGTTCATCATAGTTTTCGATAGGGTATAAATTCTCCTTGACAACATTTACAAAGGCCACTCAAGTGGGTTCTCTCCTAAATGGCATATATTCATTCATGTTGTATCTCTCATGATAACCTTCCCACCAAGGTATGACATGGGGAAGGGATTTAAGGAGCATGAAGGTGATCTTTTCTCTCTCAGAATTGTTTTGGACAAAGTAATAACCTTCTAACAAATTCAACAATTTTTCTATATCATCTACATGTATTTGACCTTCAAATAAGGGGATATCAAAATTGACTTGTACCTTGAAGGGTGTTGTGCCTTCAAAGTGGTTGCTTGTTGAAGATTCCTTGGCTATCATTGGTATTCGTTGAAGGACATGAATAAATTTTTCCATGATCTTATTCCTTTTTTGCACAAGGGTTTCCTCGAGAAACGTCTTGAAAGGATCTCTTGCTCTGTGATCTCTCTTTTCTTCCACCATAGGAGGTTGGTTAGGATAGAGAGAGTGGTTGTCTTCAAGAGAAACTAGCTTGAGATCCAACTCTCTATACCTTGACCTCGTCGGGGACATGCTCTGAGAAATAACAAGGAGAAGACTGCTCTGATACAACTGGTATGGATTATGCTGAGAAGGAAATGAGATACAAACGAAAATACAATAGAGAGCACATAAATATAGTGAAACCCAACTCCTATTAATGAATAAGATAGAAAAACATTGTAGAACACAAACTGGAAGAATGGGGTAGCTTATCTTGGAAGAGAAAGATATGTTGGATACACTTCATTTGTAACAAGCTTTACATCACACTCCATTTCATGCTTAAAGGGCCTCCTTCACCTCAATTATATATGAGAGAGTGAGAGGAGAATAATTTCCATGATGCATGTGGGATAAATTGGTCTAAGTTTATAAAATTCCATCCATTGCATGCTTAAAGGGCCTCCTTCACCTCAATTATATATGAGAGAGTGAGAGGAGAATAATTGCCATGATGCATGTGGGATAAATTGGTCTAAGTTTATAAAATTCCATCCATTGCATGCTTAAAGGGCCTCCTTCACCTCAATTATATATGAGAGAGTGAGAGGATAATAATTCCCATGATGCATGTGGGATAAATAAGTCTAATTTTATAAAATTCCATAGGCATGTAAAACACTAGGACTTCCCGGGCGATCACCCATCCCAATACTACTCTAGCCTAAGCGAGCTTAACTGCAGATTTCTAATGGTATCTGGTGCATTAACACTATGTTGTAGGCATGTACATAAGACCACTAGGAAATCATTACATGATGCATGTAATTAACAAATGGAGAAGGCATTACATTAAATTCCCCATCAAAAGGGTGAATATCATGGTTTATGTAACGTACCTAGCCACCCACAGGCTAGCCACAATACTCCAAAAACGCACTTCAAAACTGATTTAAATTTATGATAGCATTTAATTGACAAAGAAGCATGATAGAATCACATGCATTAATCAAGGTTCATTCTACAACATAAAATAAAGGAACAATATGCCATACACAACAATAACCAGTAAGCATGCATATTATAAATATGAATCTCATAGATAATCATTAAAACACAATGGAAATAAACATACAAGCATAGAAACACATGACAGAGAGCACTTGTCTTTAATAAAACCAATCACCACTTGGATGCAGACCAAGGACGTTCCACCCAACCATAAATGTTTTTGTTCCAAATCTCAACAGTAGGTCACCCACGAGCTAGGGCTATGAATCCACAAGGATGAGTTCCTGGACGACACTAAGCTTCCTAAACCAGACAACACTCAATCTCTCACAAGTTTCTCAACACACCACAATCCAAAGTACCTCTTCTCTCCAGCCTGCACCACCCAAAGACAATGAACCCCCTTTACTGCCACACAGTCCCTCGGGTTGTCCACTTCTTTCCAGGGATCCAATGCATATGGTCAAGAATTTTCATGCTGGAACTCTCAAGACTCATAGTTGTGAATAAAATTTAGTGCATGCCAATGCATTTCATGCACACATGCATCAATTCATGGATGGAATACACCAGAAATTACTAAAACCATCAAATAATGGCTCCTTTCTCAATAATTCATTTTTCTTTCTGAAGCCAAGATCTAGGATAAATGAGGAATAATGAGTGAAAGAGTGAATGGAGAGAGCGAACAGAATGAAGTGTGTGAACCCCCAAACAACCCAAAGATGGGTTTATATATTTACTTGGAAATCAAGAATCACATGGCCTCCCCCAAGAAGCTCATGTAACCACTTCTCAAAATTAAAATAATTATGGGTAAATAAAATATAATAAAATGAATTAACCCCTTAAGCCCCCCTCTCTCGTGGAATCATATCCCCCTATAACTCTTGTCCCTTTCTGTCTTATCACCAACAATGTATTTTATTATTAGTAATAACCAAAGCATTGCATTTCCTAGGCACTCCAGCCTCTTTTAATTTTTAGGTGCTCCGGTCTTTCATAAAATAAACAAAATACATTATTTAATCTGGGGACTCAAAACCATGGTATTACATTCCCCTACCCCTTATTTTGGCACCATCCTTAGTGTATATACAAAATATAAATCAAAATTTCAAAATTATTCAAAAAGTCGTGGATATTCTTCCTGCATGACATCTTTATGCTCCCAAGTAGCATCTTCAGGACCGTAGCAGGTCCACTAAAATTTATCAGCTCTATGACTCGATTCCGGAGAAGTTTGAATTTTATGTCCAATATGCGCATTGGCTAGACTTGAAAGTCTCCTTCTGGATCCACCTGAATCAAATTCCAATCAATAGACATGGTTAGGATCATGTACATACTTTTTCAACAAAGAGACATGAAATACATTATGCACACTCATGGAAGCAGACAATGCAAGCATATATGCAACTATCCCTATTCTGTCCAATATCTCAAATGGATCACAAAATCTGGTTGTTGGCTTTGTATAGTTGTCTAGCTTTATTGAGCTCTTCTTGGGCTTTGCTTTCAAAATTACATGCTCTCCCACTTTAAATTCTCTAGATGTCATGTTCTTATCTACATAACTCTTCTGTCTATCTTGTGGTTCCTTAAAATTCTTCTTAATTCTAACCATATGGTCTTCCATATCCTTGAGAAATTATGGCCCAAGTACCATTATGTTTGTTGGGTTGTCCCAAATCACTGGAGTATTGTGTTCTCTACCATACAAAGCTTCAAATGGGCTCATCTTCAAAGAAGCTTGATACCAATTATTATAGGAAAACTCAACCAAATGCAAGTAATCTTCCCACTTAGATGGATTATCCATCACATACATTCTCAACATGTCTTCAATCATTTGGTTAACTCTCTTTGTCTTCCCATGTAACTGTGGATGGTATGCTATGCTAAAATTCATATTTGTACCAAATATTTTAAGCAATCCCCTCCATAAATTTGAAGTAAACTTTGTGTCTCTATCAGAAACAATTGCCTTAGGTATGCCATGCAACCTAACAATCTCTCTCATGTAAATTTCTGCAATATTAGTTCTTGTATGAGACATTCTCACGAGAACAAAATGAGCAGCCTTGGTCAATTTTTCAACCAATAACATTATTGAATCATGTTGTCTTGTTGTCCTAGACAACTTAGTGATAAAATCAATGGTTACCACTTCCCATTTCTTCTCTAGAATTGGAAATGGTTGTAGCAAACCCGTTGGGTGTCTATGCTCAACTTTCACTCTTTGACATTCCATACACCTAGAAATGTAATCAACAACATCTTTCTTCATTCCTAGCCAAAAGAATTGGCTTCTTACTATTGCATTTGTTTTTCGGTAACTGAGATGTCCAACATATGAAACATTATGCATTTGTTTTAACACCAAATTCCTAACTTTTCCGGAATAGGAACATAAATTCTATTTTTATGCATAAGAAATTCATCTTCTTTAATCTCATACCCTTTGAATTTATATTGTACATTCTCTTGATGTAAAATCTCTTTTACCTATAGGTAATTCTAGTCTGTAGCAACAACATTTAGAATTATGTTCTTTAAATTTGATTGATGCATACTAAAGGTTGTAGCATGCATGAGATGTACCCTTCTATTGAGTGCATCAACAACTTTATTTTCTTTTCCTTTGATATGCTTAATGTCAAAATTGTATTCACTTAAAAATTTCAGCCATCTTGTCTACCTCGCATTTAAAGTTGGTTGATCAAAAAGATATTTCAAACTAGTTTGTCCTTAGTTCAAATATGTTTCCCATGAGATAATGCCTCCACATATTCAATACATGAACTATGAAAACAAGTTCCAAATCATGTGTGGCATAATTCCTCTCATGTTCTTTAAGATTTTTGGACTCATAACTAATGCATGCCCATTTTGAGTGAGGACTCCACCAAGTACTTCATTTCATGCATATGTACATACTACATAATTATCATTTGGGTCAACAATATTTAAAATGGGTGCACTAGTAAGTAATTCTTTCAACAAATTAAAATTTTCTTCACACTATGTTGTCCATTCAAACTTGATTCCCTTCTTTTGCAAAGAAGTAGTGGGATGAGAAATCTTATAGAGAGCTACTATAAATCTCTTGTAGTAGCCATCTAATCCCATAAAAGATATTATTTCTAAAACATTCATGGGTGTTGGCCATCCTCTAATGGCTTCAATCTTCTCTGGATCCTCTGTTATACCTTCCTCTGAAACAATGTGTCCCAAATAATGGATATGTTATTGGTAGAAAGAACACTTACTAAGCTTGTAATAAAGATGATGTTCCCTCAACACTTGCAACACCAACCTCAAGTGATGTTCACACTCTTCCTCGGACTTGTTGGGGTCCTATAATTATAGGCCACTCGATTCTTCGACTGTTGATTTGGCGTTTCTCTCGTGATGATGAAGTCTGGCTCGGTTGATCCTGTTTCCTCCATCCATTCTTTTCGCTCAATCCCCATCACCCTGCTGCATCCTTCATACACATTGCGCCCTCACTCCCTTGTCATGTGGCCCCATTGACTATCTCTCGCCCGCCTTCCATCCATGAATAAATGGACTTAGGATAATGTAAAAACGAATAATGGTTAGATTAATTATTAACTAATTATTAGTTAATTATTAACTTAGTCCTATTAAATTGATTGTTTAAGATAGTAATTAGAATTAACTAAACATTAAATAAAGAAAATTAAAAAACAAAACATAAAAGTTAAATAAAAGAAAATACAAAAAACAATACAAATATATAAACAATTTAAAAATAAAAACAAAAAATAAAATATAATAATTAAATATATAATAAAACAAATATAATAAATATAATAAAACATAAAAAATAAAATACAAAATATAAAACCAAGACATAAAAACAAAAATTAAAAAATAATATAAAAAAACAACACATAAAATATTTAAAAAACAAAAACAAAAAATTCACATATCCTAAGTTCTACCCTCACCACACACTCCACTTAACCTCCATACGTCACACTCCACTCATATTACCTCCACGCACCTTACACCTCACGCCCCCCCCTCCAAACTCACATGAGATTAATCACACGGTCCATAAACTTTCCGGACCCCCCCTCACCATCCGAGCTTTAACGAGCGGGGGGGTCCGGAATCCCCATTAAAATTCTTGCTCTTCCATTTAATCACGCATCACATCAAAACAAACAAACAGTCCATAAAAATTTCGGACCCCCCCTCACAGTTCGAAATTTAACGAGAGGGGGGGTCCGGAATTTTGCGTTTCATGAAAAAACCACTTTTTCCTTTTTCTTGCCATTTTTTCCTGTTTTACCACATCCTCTTTCAGATCGATTTTTGGGCAAACAAAGATGGATTTTAAAAATCCGAGAGAGATTTTTTCTTAGCATGGGATGAAGAAGAAAAACCTCTCTCATTTTTTGCAACGGAGTTACGAGCAGGGAGAATCGAAGACATCTTCGAGGCCTATTTTTCCAGATTCTCAATTTTCCGTTACAGTCCCGATCTTGCAGGAGCTGTTACGGCCAGCTGGGAACGAATTTGGCGAAACCGAAGGAGTTTTTTTTCCATCACATGCCCATGTACAATAACCTCCTTCAGTTTTCTCCCAGGTGTCATCATTCAATAGAAAAACACGTCTGTTCGGACCCCTTTTTCGCAGAAAACCGGTCCGTCTTTCATGGCAGAAAGGTCCAAATTTTGTGGGAGTGGTGGCTATTTTTGGCCGAGGCGGTTAAACCGACTTCTGAAACTTATTGGGATGATCTACCCTATTTATTAAGATGATTTCAATGTAAAAGGGTTTGACCTGTGGAAAGATTTTGGCCCTTTTTGGCTGGACTGTGGGCCTTGTTACTTCAAGAGGTTTCTCTGTAATTTTGGAATGACAAATCAGTAATGGAGGAAATGATTTACAGGATTCTCGTGTAGCAGTGTTGGTGGTGTGTCCCTTGTCTGTTTTTATTTATCTTTCTACTATCATTCAAGCATTTTCATTTCTTATTATTGAAAAACAGTTAATGGAGAAGAATTTATGCATGCATACTCTTTGTCCAAATTTTTCAATAATCTTTATGTTTTCTTCTAAAACTCAGCCTATGAATTCTTAACTGCTCATTTGCTCAGTTTTTCCTCCCCCTTTTCTTCCTCAAATCGACACCCTTTAAACTTGATTCGATCCAACAGTTGTTACTATCTTTCCCTGTGGAGACATTTACCTCTAGATTTGATTTGATCATTGTCTTATAAACCGACCCCATAGCCCAATGGTGATCTGAGAAATTTGTCAACCACATCCTCATCTAAATATTTTCAAAAACCCCAACCCCATACTTTCATAGCTAGCCTAATATCTATTAAAATAGAGCTATATCATACAGAGAGATCCCTCTCCGAGTCTTGGAGGGCTAGATCCAAGACTCGAATTGGTTTTGACGTTGCCTCTGTGACTGCCTCACAGACTTGGGAAAAATTACAGAGTGCTAACAGAATGGCAACCATACTGGGGAACTTTCCCCAGTAGTACACTTCAAAGCTCCAGATCTGATCACTGATGGTGGACAGTGACTAGACACAAGTAGGCTGAGATCATTCCCCTGGTGACTCCAATCAGCTCCAGACAATGCCAACTCGAAGACTCCACTGGAGGAAGAACCTAAAGCATGGCCAAGTAGCCTAGAAAGACCAGGTATTCAAGCTCAAATTGTATTCAGGATATTGTTGGTTTCATATGTAGTTACTTTCTCTCTTATCATGATCCTGGTCCAGAGTATATTGTTGAAATTCAGGATGATCATTTTCAACCTGAAGAGTCTCCAGAGATTAAACCCCAAATTGTAGATTATGTGCATATTCATACACCTGTGCACATCCCAGATGCATCTGTAGAAAGCCTAGTGAGACATAAGCCTCCTGCTTTATCTCCTACTCTTGCTAAACCTCTGGATGGTTGTAAGCCTCTTTCTTCATCTCCTGTGCTTGCAAAAGTCCCAGACCGATATCAACCCCTAGATTTGCCTCCCATTCTTCATGACCTCCCTGTCAATTACATCAATAATCTGCCCAGGTTTGATGGAGAGAATGTCAATATTACTGCTGAAAAACATATTCAAAACCTTGAGAATTTCCTTGACCTTTATGAGGTTGAAGATGATGATTTCTGTATCAGGATGTTTGCCCTGTCCTTGGGAGGTAAAGTTAAAGATTGGTTTAAGAACCTTCTAGCTGCTAGCATCGGAAATTTTCAGCAGTTCATGCAAGTTTTCTTGGATAGGTGGGTGGTCATGGGAAATGTTTTCCTCCTCCTAGAAGAGTATGACCACATGAAAAGAAAGCTAGGGGAGACAATACATCAGTTTTCAGCCTGATTTAATAAGGTGTATCATGCAATACCTACTGATATAAGGCCACCCCCAGGATTAGCTCACTTGCATTACCTAGATGCCTTCGATCCTGAGATGACATTTCAGTTAAGGGAAAGGAACACTACAAGCCTTGAAGAGATGCAGAGCATTGCAGTTGATGTGGAGACCAACTTGCTGATCAAGAGGTCAAAATTAAGGGACAAAGAAATGGAGTAGCTGAAGTCATCATAAGCTAAACTGGAGATTTTGGTCAGTGCCATGGAGGAGATGATGCAGAGGATCAATAGGAAAGATGAGCTTCCTGTCCAAAGACACCATGTTCCACTGACCTCAAAGAAAGAAAAGGTCATTGTTTCCAAACGTTTTGCTGCTCGTCCTTGGTACCATGGTTTGGATAATAATTCTTTCATGTATTCAACTAACAACACGATCAAAGATGAAGCTCCATCTCAACTAGCAGAGGAACAACCAGCTGTCATGATATGCATGTTCAATGACATCTCATTCATGGATGATTTACCCAAGTGTAACCAGCATGATGATGATCATGAAGCTGAAATAGAGGTTGTCTGTTCAAAGAAACCAGCAGGATGTCATTGGCAGGAAGGAGATCATTTAGAGTTCAGATGTGACAATCAGCCCATGCACAACAGTCATGACAACGATGAGGAAGAGACAAAAAATGTCAGAGTAAGTGAAGACACTTTGCCCTTATGTTTCTCTTCTTTTCAATTTTTGAGAAGAAATTGTAGACGAGTTGGCATTGGTAAAGAGGGAGGATGTTCTAATCAACTAGGGGAAAATGCTAGTGCTGAGGTGGAAGCTGTTCAAAACCCAAAATTGCAGCACTTTACTTACTCTGATTTTCAAATTCCAAATGAAAGCTTAAAGCCTGAGACAAACTGTGAGTTAATCCAAAATAAATCTGTACCATTGTGCTTTAATTCATTTCAAATTTTGAAGGAGACTCTTGGGCAAGAGTTGAAGGATAAATACATAAAAGGTCAGGAAATATCATTTGAGTCAATGCAGCAGTCTTGTCAGTGTTTTCAGGATCCAATAGCTGATCAGTTGGATGGCCTGTGTGGTCAAAGTCTTCCTTCATTATCTAGATATGGGATAAAATGTTGTTATGATATTGACATGATCATGCAGTCAACTTCATTGTCTTTTGCAGCAGAGGCATCATTTCACAAACCATATGAGCATCCATAGTCATATGAGAAAGTGTTGAAAGACACGGAATGCATAGGTGAAAAATCGAGTCTTGATGCTGAGTTGTTTGAAGTTGAAAATCAAAATATGGGCCAAACCTATATTGATCCTGTAAATACATATATGGAGAAATTTTTTAATACATGATATTTTTCCATTGCCATTGTTTTTCCTATTGCTCGGGTTTATCAAAACTTATGTAAGGGAAAGCAGGTTGGAAATTACTCTCAAGCACGAGTAATAGACTTATTTCTGAGTTTCAT
This sequence comes from Picea mariana, assembly GCA_032191745.1. Lineage (NCBI taxonomy): Eukaryota > Viridiplantae > Streptophyta > Pinopsida > Pinales > Pinaceae > Picea > Picea mariana. Next base: position 285,861 of record JASDQU010102501.1, read on the forward strand.
CACAGACAGTGAAAGAACAAAGCCACTAAATCAACTGTTGGATTGGCTCCATTGGCATTTTTCCATTACCTAGCTGAGCAATGATTGCAGTAGGGTAGGTAGGAGAATTTGAATAAGCTCAGCATCCTGAGCATCTCTTTTTTAGCAGTGTTCATTTTATTTGGTTTCAGTTGCAAAATCAAAATAGGTACAGGTTGCAGAATAAGATTTTGGGATCAGCCCAATGGATAAAGCACCGGTCTGCATGATTCACAGGTCTGTGGTTCTTGACACCTTCTGAAAGAAGCTGCCATCCCCAGGTGGAGCCTATGTTGGGGTCCTATAATTATAGGCCACTCGATTCTTTGACTGTTGATTTGGCGTTTCTCTCGTGATGACGAAGTTTGGCTCGGTTGATCTCGTTTCCTCCCTCCATTCTTTTCGCTCAATCCCCATCACCCTGCTGCATCCTTCATACACGCTGCGCCCTCACTCCCTTGTCCTGTGGCCCCATTGACTACCTCTCGCCCGCCTTCCATCCATGAATAAATGGACTTAGGATAATGTAAAAACGAATAATGGTTAGATTAATTATTAACTAATTATTATTTAATTATTAGTTAATTATTAACTTAGTCCTATTAAATTGATTGTTTAAGGTAGTAATTAGAATTAACTAAACATTAAATAAAGCAAATTAAAAAACAAAACATAAAAGTTAAATAAAAGAAAATACAAAAAACAATATAAATATATAAAACAATTTAAAAATAAAAACAAAAAATAAAATATAATAATTAAATATATAATAAAACATAAAAAATAAAATACAAAATATAAAACCAAGACATAAAAACAAAAATTAAAAAATAATATAAAAAAACAACACATAAAATATTTAAAAAACAAAAACAAAAAATTCACATATCCTAAGTTCTACCCTCACCTCACACTCCACTCACCCCCCATACGTCACACTCCACTCATATTACCTCCACGCACCTTACACCTCAAGCCCCCCCCTCCAAACTCACATGAGATTAATCACACGATCCATAAACTTTCCGGACCCCCCCTCACCATCCGAGCTTTAATGAGGGGGGGGGGGGTCCGGAATCCCCATTAAAATTCTTGCTCTTCCATTTAATCACGCATCACATCAAAACAAACAAACGGTCCATAAAAATTCCGGACCCCCCCTCACCGTCCGAAATTTAACGAGAGGGGGGGGTCCGGAATTTTGCGTTTCATGAAAAAACCACTTTTTCCTTTTTCTTGCCATTTTTGCCTGTTTTACCACTTCCTCTTTCAGATCGATTTTTGGGCAAAAAAAGATGGATTTTAAAAATCCGAGAGAGGTTTTTTCTCAGCATGGGCTGAAAAACAAAAACCTCTCTCAGTTTTTGCAACGGAGTTACAAGCAGGGAGAATTTAAGACATCTTTGAGGCCTATTTTTCCATATTCTCAATTTTCTGTTACAGTCCCGATCTTGCAGGAGCTGTTACGGCCAACTGGGAACGAATTTGGTGAAACTGAAGGAGGTTTTTGTCCAGTACATGCCCATATACAATAAAATCCTTCAGTTTTCTCCAAAGTGTCATCATTAAATAGAAAAACACATCTGTTCGGACCCCTTTTTCGCAGAAAACCGGTCCGTCTTTCATGGCAGAAAGGTCCAAATTTTGTGGGAGTGGTGGCTATTTTTGGCCGAGGCGGTTAAACCGACTTCCGAAACTTATTGGGATGATCTACCCTATTTATTCAGATGATTTTAATGTAAAAGGGTTCAACCTGTGGAAAGATTTTGGCCCTTTTTGGCTGGACTGTGGGCCTTGTTACTTCAGGAGGTTTCTCTGTAATTTTGGAATGACAAATCAGTAATGGAGAAAATGATTTACAGGATTCTCGTGTAGCAGTGTTGGTGGTGTGTCCCTTGTATGTTTTTATTTATCTTTCTACTATCATTCAAGCATTTTCATTTCTTATTATTGAAAAACAGTTAATGGAGAAGAATTTATGCGTGCATACTCTTTGTCCAAATTTTTCAATAATCTTTATGTTTTCTTCTAAAACTCAGCCTATGAATTCTTAACTGCTCATTTGCTCAGTTTTTCCTCCCCCTTTTCTTCCTCAAATAGACACCCTTTAAACTTGATTCGATCCAACAGTTGTTACTATCTTGCCCTGTGGAGACATTTACCTCTAGATTTGATTTGATCATTGTCTTATAAACCGACCCCATAGCCCAATGGTGATCTGAGAAACTCGTCAACCACATCCTCATATAAATATTTTCAAAAACCCCAACCCCATACTTTCATAGCTAGCCTAATATCTATTAAAACAGAGCTATATCATACAGAGAGATCCCTCTCTGAGTCTTGGAGGGCTAGATCCAAGACTCGAAGTGGTTTTGACGTTGCCTCTGTGACTGCCTCACAGCCTTGGGAAAAATTACAGAGTGCTAACAGGACTTAGGATAAAAAAGTATTCCATCCAATAACACAATGAAAAACTTATCCAAATAATTTATGAATATCCCATTCATTAAGAACATAAAGACAACTAGTGCATTGGTTAGTCCAAATGACACCACTACAAATTCATAATGTCCATACCTGGTTCTAAAGACTATATTATTGATGTCTTCTTCCTTGATTATTACCTGATGGTATCCTAATCTCAATTCTATCTTTGAAAATATCTTTGCTCCTCTTAGTTGATCAAAGAGGTCATCAATTCTGGGTAGAGGGTATTTGCTTTTCACAATGGCTTTATTCAGTTGTCTAAAGTCAATGCACAACCTCAATGTTCCATCCTTCTATTTGACTAAGAGTATTGGTGCTCCCTAAGGTGAAACACTTTGACATATGTACCCTTTTTTCAACAATTCTTCCAGCTTCATTTGTAATTCTTTTAATTCTGGTGTACTCATTATGTAAGATGTTTTTGATACTAGGGAAACTCTTGGTACTAAATCAATAGATAAATTTATTTCCCTCTTTGGTGGAAATCCTAGTATTTCTTGGAATACATCTTCAAACTCTTGCAATATTGAAAAATCTTCAAGTCTTGGCCCTTTTGTCTTTAACGTCTCCTCCACATGAGTTGCATACCATTGACATCCTTTCCTAAAACATCTCTTCAGTTGTAAGGATGAAATCTCCCTTATAGAAATGGGTCTTGGAATTCCTTTCACAATGCTTTGTTTTCCTTCTTCGTCAAGACATGTAAATTCTTGTTATGACAATCCAGGACAACATGATGTTTTTGTTACAACAAATTTTTCCTCACTCCATGCATATTTCTTAGATGGCCTTCTATTTCCCTCTGCAGACTTGAAGTCCCCTTTTTGTTCACTCCAGAGATAAAATACACATTTTTGTACATATACATGCCCTATCAATTATACCACAAGTGTATACACAAGTTGATCCACTATAGCCCATGTACATCGGGTTTGGTGCTCAAAAGTTAAAAATTATGTCAGGTTTCCATGCCATTTCATGAGATCCATGATCCTTGACATTCTATATACTGGAAATGCTCTAAATCGTCCCTTCAATTCCATTTGGAGGCTATAAATTCTGTTATATACAAGACTAATAGTGGATTCAACTTTGAGAGAAAAGACACTCTAGAGAAATTTTACTTCATATTAAGTCTACATCCCTTTGTCCTTGAAAGTTTGAACTTATGGTGTTTAGCCCCCAACATCTTCCTAATTTGTGATGGAGAACCTCATTGACTCCTACATATGAGCTTGCCTTTGCGGAGGATTGAAGTGGTGGAGGCCCAGCTGAAGAGACTTAGTTTCTCGGTTACGATATGTGTCGTTACAGAAGTTTTTCACCTATGTACTTCCGTTGATTACTTTAATAAAAATACTCTTTTCTTGTCCAATTGATATCTTGCAAATATTTGAATTACTTTCCATGGGCATATTTTTCATGTATGTTAATGGTTTATGCTAATTTATATGCCGACATTATATATTATCACCATATGCTTGCATATGTTGGTTTTTGAGGACAACTTGCAGGTATAAATCTTTGGGCTGTGTGCTCAACGGTGGTCTTCTTCGAATGTACGGATGAGGTAGGCTCTTAGCCTTGTCTTGTTAGCATTTCATGCATATAGCATACTTGATATTAGAGTTGATTTTTGGGTGTCGTTCTGTCTGTTGTGGTTTTCCCCTATCCATAGAAAGATTTTCCTCGTAATAGAATTGGTGACTCCATTGGGGAGATATCCTTTTTGGGGGTATTTAGTGTTTTTCTCCTTGATTTGCTCTATGTTTTCCTGAGTTTCCTTGTCACATGTTGCTTGACAGCCTGTATTTTTCCTTGCATCCGAGTTTCTTGATTTATCCCTTGCCCTAGTAGTGTTTTTCTTGGTATACATTGTTTTTCCCTTGATAGTCGCATACATACACAAGCTTTCTGTGTTTAGGGAGCATATATACGTGTCTGTTCCCTGAGAAATCACATACAACATATATTAAGTATTATTGGTTGAGTTTGGTGTTTGTTGGGTAAGTTTTACTGGTTTTTGAGTCTTCTTGGTTCCCTATTCTGACTATTATGTGCCTACAGAGTGATGGGAATCCTTTTTGTTGTTGAATTTTTGGGTGAACTCATTTCTTGTCATTTTTCTCATTTGTTTTCCTTGCATACTAGTCTGGGTAGTTGCTTCTTTGTATCCTACTTGGCTTGTCTTGTTTTTCTTACAATGGGGCCTGCCTGTGAGGTTGTTATTCAGTCCTTACATTTTCTTTTCATTATATCGAAAATACAAAAATATTTTCTTATTTGCATTGTACTTATTTTCACTTTTGATTAATTTTCATTGATTTTGATGCATTGTGAAAAATGCATTTAGAAGCATACCATCTCTTTGAAATTCAAGACTAGTAATTAGCGGTGTTTTTTGTTAAGTTTTCATACCCCAACCTAGTTTCAGTCTCACTGATTTTTCAACCAAAGTTAAATGCTGAAACTCCAATTTCAACACTGTTTCAGCATAGGTTACAACACTGTTTCAGCATATAAAAACTTAATAGAAAATAAACTTCAGAACTGAAACATGAGGATTCTGAACATCATTTTCAATGCAGAAATAAAATATCAGCAATATGCAAAACTCAGAAAATATAGACACAAAGATATTCGGTCTAACTTCGACCCTGGAAAAACCCACAAGGGGAAAACCAGTGAGAGAGGGCTTTGTATTATTTATGAGCTTCTAAGAAATTCTTTTACAGCATATTCATCTTCAAAAATTTACACAAACTTATCTAGACATTCATGTAGCTTTGCTCCTCGATTTCTGAACCAAAAATCCGTGCAACTGTACGACTGTCCCAACAATTAATGCTGCACGAACTGTCTCGAAATTCATGCCAAAACTCTGCTAAGACTCAATTTCTGTGCCACTAAATGTTGTTCGGCAGCCTTGGAATGCATGCCAATACTCCCAGAAATTGCAGTTGCTATCTCTTTTCTTCAGCTCGACCTCTCTCTTGCTCTCTCTTGTTCTCTCAACAAGAATGCTTGAACTCCTCTTGTTCTATCAACAAGAATGCTTGAAATCCTCTTGTTCTCTCAACAAGAAT
>JASDQU010102501.1:291554-311846 GCA_032191745.1 Picea mariana
TTATGGGTTTCCTCGTGAAAATCTGTCTCTGTGTGTATTTTATGTGTGACTGATGATCTTTACTCTTACTGTCCATATGTTGTATGTTGCTTGATGACACATGAAGAAATATTAATAATTGTTAAGAAGGGTTAAAATTGTTTAAGCTTATATACAACTGATTCACCCCCCCCCCTCTCAGTTGTATTAGTATTTCCAACAGAGCCCATATGGGTCGCTCAATCATCTTGTTCACATGATTTCCTCGACGATACTTTGCCTTTGAATGAAGGAATCTTAGAGGCCATGTCTAGTCCTGATAAGCCTTGGGACAATATGCATCATCGATCTTATTTTCTCCCGGAGCTTGTTAGGATTGAACAATATGACTTTAGATCTACCTTGAGTGAGATGGTCGGTCACGTTGTGGTTCCATTAGATACGCATGGTATTTATGCAGAAGGAAACATGGAAAATATTTCTCCTATTGTCGTGATCAACATCTCTTGTACCCCTGGTAAAATCGAGAATGTATATATTGATGTGGATTATTCGCTTGAAGAAATTCATATCTACACCGATTTCTTCAAATAATTGAGAGATATATTCACTTAGTCATATGAAGAGATGTGAGGGATCGACCCAAGTATTATCGAGCATGAAATTAAGACTTATCTTAATGATAAACATGTTTAACAACATCTTAGAGATGTTAATCCTATAAAGGCCCCCGCTATTAAGGAAAAAGTATAGAAGCTACTCAATGTTGGCTTCATCTGCATGGTTCCCTTGACCGAATGGGTGTGCAACCCCATTCCTGTAGATAAAAAGAAATGAATTGTCCATGTGTATGGATTTTAGAGACCTTAATAAAGCATGTCCTAAAGATAACCTCCCCACTCCTTTCATTAACCAGATTATTGGCGAGTGTGTGGGAAGCGAAGTATTTTCCTACATGGACATATTTTCTGGGTATAATCAAATTTATATCAAACCCGAGGATCAACACAAGATGACATTTATTTGTCCTTTGGGTACCTTTACATACCGAAAAATTCCTTTCAGTTATAAAAACGTCAGAGCAACCTTCCAACGTGCCATGACCTTTTCATTTCACGATCTTAAACATATCGTCGAATCTTACCTAGATGAACTCGCTACTCACTCTTGCATGAGGGTAGATCACTCAACTCACCTTTGATTAGTATTTGAGAGATTTCATTATTATCTCATTTGGTTGATCCCTCACAAGTGCATCTTTTGCATTAGGTCTTCTCATCTTTTAGGATTCTTAGTGTCTGAGCATGGGATCACAATGGATCCTATGAAGGTTGAGGCAATACTTCGTTTGCCTCCCCTGTGAAACATTTGAAAAATTCAAGGTTTCATAGTAAACTATGCAGATATAACTAAAGGTTTCATGCATCTTTTGAAGAAGGACACTCTGTTCATATGGAATGAGTGAGCCTAGTAATCCTTTGATGCTCTGAAGAAAGCCTTGGTATCGACACCTTTGTTGAAGCCCCAGAAATACAATAGAGACTCTTTTCTTATATCGCCATGTTTGAAGGGACAATTGGTATGGTACTTGTTCAGGAGGATGATGAGCTCCATGAGCATGTTGTCTATTACCTTAATCTAAATATATTTGGTCCTGAACTCAAATACTCTCATGTAGAGAAGCTAGCATTGGTCGTCGTGCATGCAGTTTAGAGATTACAACATTATATCTTACTCTGAAAAAATATTGTGGTTGTGGATATCAATCCATTTTAATACGTCCTTACCAAGTGTATCATAGGGGGTAAATACAATAAGTGGATTTTTATTTTGCAAGAATTTGTTCTCAATTTTGCTTCGGTGAAATCCAAGAAATCGTTAGTTTTTGAAGGACTGATGTCAGACTTCCCTAGACTGGATGAGGATATTTTTCATGATGATTCATTTGCGGATGAACACATATTCCTTATCTTGTCTTCAGAACCCTGGTATGGATATATTTTAATCTACCTTCAAACCTTGAAGCTTCCTAAACATCTGTCAAGAGATGCTCGATGACATATACGTCATCATGCTAAGAACTACCTTATTATCGGTGACACTTTGTATCATCGAGGGGTGGATAATATCTTGCGTCATTGCTTGGATCAAGAGGAAGTTGAATCCATTCTTAATGAATGTCACAGTGGGGATTGTGGTGGTCATTTATCAGGGCTTGTGACATCCCAAAAGATATTGCGATCCGATTATTTTTTGTCGTCAATTTTTAAAGATTGCGTTGAAGCAGTCAAGAAGTGTCACCCTTTCCAAGTGTTCACTGGGAAAATGTTCTCACACCCAACCGCTCTTCACCCAATCATCATTGTCCGTCCCTTCACTTAGTGGGGGGGGGGATTTCATGAACTACAACCTAGCTTCGACTCGGGGGCACCATCATATTATCGTGGTCGTGGATTATTTTACTAAATGGGAAGAGGCCATGCCTACCATTAAATCCGATGGTAAGACTGCAACATTTTTTGTGTTCAATCATATTACAGCCCAGTTTAGAATCGCAAAAGAGATTTCCATTGATCATGGCAGTCACTTCCAGAATGAGATGATGTGAAAGCTAGCATCAAAACTAGGTTTTACACACGATCATTCTTCCCCTTATCATCCCTAGGAAAATGGATAGGTAGAGGTTGTAAATAAATCTCTCAAGACCATTTTGTAGAAGACAGTCAGCCAAAGTAAATCAAATTAGCAAGTGATGCTTTACCCTACACTTTGGGCATATCGAACTATGGTAAATACTTCCAATGGTTTCTCTCTTTTTCAATTAGTACATGGTGTGGAGTCGATTCTTCCTATTGAATGTGAAATCCCTTCTCTTAAACTAGAAATTGAGCTCCTACCTGACACATCTGATCTCTAAAAATGCCTCATGCACCTAGATCACCTTGATGAACAACGTCGAGATGCCTCTATGGCTATCAAAGCGAATAAAAAACATGTTAAGGTTCAGTACGATAAGTCTATCTATCCCAAATAGTACGCTAAGGGTGGCTTGGTTCTCCTTTATGACCAAGCCAAAGAACCATTGGGGGTAGGTAATTTCAAACCGGTGTGGCATTATCCTTATATCGTGCGACGTGTCTTAGAGAAAGGAGCCTACGAATTAGAGGATTAAGAGGGGGATATGTTGGACAAGCCCATAAATGGGCTCTACCTTAAAAGGTATTACGCTTGAGCCCACAAACTCGGGTGTGACCTTTGTATATTAGTGTATCTTAGTGTATATACTTCTTTATCTTTGCTTTTCCTGATTCTTGGTTAAGCTCTTTTTCGACTCCCAAAAAAACAAAAATATTGTAGAGTGAATTTGTCTCTTTCATACTCATTAAATGGTTTTGAAATGACATCTAATTGGTATAAGTTTAACCCTTTTCCGAACCAAGTAGACTAATTATCAAAAATGAATACTCTAGTCACCATTGGCTATAAGAGTTATCCTGGGTTTTATTTTATACCTTGTCAGGCCTAGGGGACTAAATATACGAAAAAGAGAATCTTGAGTTAAGTTGTAATTGCATTCCATCATCTTGCTTGCATTATTGAGCCTATTGTCGGTTATTTATTTCTCGTTATAAACCTCTTTCCTCAACAATTTTCATCACTAGCCAAGTAGTGCCTTCCATATATCCTTTGCAGCTTGAAACCCTTTACCCATAGAGGAGACATCCCCCCCCGAGTGTCCATGCCCTGCATGCACTTCCTTGCATTGAGCATAGGTATGTTCCATTGCTTGGAAATAGTTGCTTATTCCCGACACTTGTTTCCTCTCATGTATCATAGCATTTATTTGCTTATGAAAAAACCGAAAAAATATGAGCTAGAAAAGAATATTATCTCTTATCGGCAGCATTTGTGTCTCCTTTGAATGGAGTACAAACGCTTGAGTCCATTTTCATCCAAGGTTTTGATATAGCATGACCTTAGGAAGATGATCTCATTACTTAGAGTTTACTCCTCCGACTAGTTATTCTTCCAGTCCCTATGGAGAGTTTGTTGATGCCTCCTATGTCACAAACTTTTATCAATGATCATTATCAAGTCTATGATGTCTGATTTATCCATATGTATCATGCTCTTGTTCAAAGAAAGTTTTAATCTTGTGTTGTCCATTCCTCAGAACTCTTGACTTTTCATGTCGAACATACCCTCAATATATCTCAGAATCACATAAAGTTGTTGTCCTACCTTGCACCCTGGGCCTACTTTCATCATTGGTAGGTAACCTTGAACCCAACAGATGGCATATCCTCATTGGTCACTGACTGGGGGGTTTCCCTTGTGTTCGATGACAAGAAATCTATTCACATTGGGATTCAAGCAGTGTCTTGGATTCCATTAGCCCTATTGGTGGTTTCCTTGCCTTTGTTAGTTGTTTTCCTTATTGGATTCTATTTAGAGGGTCTCTTTCATGCACTACTTTTATATGGTGCATGCAAGAGATGCACATGGTCATTGGTTCATGAACATCCTATTCATCTGAGCTCCTCCTAATCATCAAGATATTTCTTTGTACCTCACATTGGATGATGAGAGATTCCTTAATTCTCTCCTTTAAACATGTCTCCTTCCATCAAATTCAGCTCATATATTCTGAAAATGAGACCTGGAGTCCTATGAGTACCTAGAGGCTTGCAGTCATCAGTGGTAGGTTCTCCCACCATCGAAATTTGGTAATACATCAATGTCTCTTGATCGATGGATTTTTAAAGTGTTTGACCTCAACACCCTTATTCACACTTGTGGAATGTACTTGGTTCCTTGACACCTACTTTTATTATTGGTGGATTGTCTCACATTTTTTAACAATATACCTTAATGACCGATAATAAAACGAAGTCTCATTGTGTTCGAACTCAACTCATATATTCACATGATGTAGACTTGCACCTTTGATGAATAGTGTAGAATACCTCCAGCTTATAGTAGTAGTATCCCATATCTTTTGTTTTCTTTCATTGGACCAATACCTATATGACTTAAGTGATTATGGAAGATCATATTGTATTCCATTTTATACAGATATATTCAGTTGATTTTAAGACTGGGGACCACTCTGTCTTGTTCATGACTATGACATCATATGGAATATGTCCACTTTGTATTTCCCATTCATGGCCATTGACAACTATTTGATATATATCCACATGGATCTGCAGTGTAATTCATATTGGAAGCCATGTGTACAAAGTCATTATGGATTGTAGTATTCTCATGAGTAACTAGTACTTCCAGTTGCATCTTCATTACTCCACTCTTGGGAATTATAATGTATTTCATCCATCACATATAGTCCTATGACCTCACACATTAGGGGGAATATGTTACAACAAATTTTTCCTCACTCCATGCAGCTTGCTTAGATGTCTTTCCATTTCCCTTTGCAGAATTCAAGACCCCTTTTTGTTCACTCCAGATATAAAATACACGTTTTTTTAAATATAGGCACCCTATTGGTTATACAACAAGAATATACACAGGTTGATCCACTACATCCCACGTACATTGGATTTGGTGCTCAAAAATTAAAAATTATGTCGGGTTTCCATGCCATGTCATGAGATCCATGATCCTTTACCTTCCATATACTAGAAACGCTCTGACTCGTCCCTTTACTTCCATTTGGAGGCTATAAATTGAGACATATACAATCCCAATAGAGGATTCAACTTTGAGAGAAAAGATACTCTGGAGAAATTCCACTTAGTATTGAGTCTACATCCCTTTGTCCTTGAAAGTCTGAACTTCTTGTGTTCAACCCCCAAGCTCTTCCCACTTTGTGATGGAGAACCTCATTGACTCCTACATCTGATCTTTCCTTTGTGGAGGATTGAAGTGGTGGAGGCCTAGATGGAGGCACTTAGTTTCTTGGTTCTGATATGTGTCGTTACAGAAGTTTGTCACCTATGTACTTATGTTGACTACTTTAATAGAAATACTATTTTCTCATCCAATTGATATCTTGCAAATATTTGAATTAATTTCCATGGGCGTATTAATCATGTATGTTAATGGATTATGATAATTTATATGCTGACATTATATAGTATCACCACATGCTTGAGTATCTTGGTTTTTGAGGACAAGTTGGAGGTATAAATCTTTGGGTCTGTTAAGGTCCTAACCCACACATAGGTAGATCAATGTATTCGGATGTAATAAAGGTCAATATTAATAAGGCCTTTCAATAAAATATAATAAGGCAGATGTAAGAAGACCTAATAGAAGCTTCCTCTTATAGAAGGATCTTCCTCTAGATGCTTCTCTTAATAGACATATTTAGTATAAATAAGGGTCGAGGGTATGAAAACCCTAGCTTGAAGATTATTGTAACAGAGCACTGCTCGATTGGAGGTTTCCCCCTCGAAGAGGCCTGTGAACATTTCTTTTTGAATCAAAGTGCTATTTCTATTGTTGTTCTTATATCATTTATGTGTTACTGTGGAGATTATGCTGGATATTTTACTGTTATTCTGCCATTTCTAGCATTTTATTTCTGTTCTGCATATTTTATATATCTGGTATCTTGCAAGTGGTATCAGAGCACTTTCCTTGGCAGAAATTGTGGGTATTTTTTTTTCAGGGTAGAGACGTATTCCGGCGTCTTTAAGCCACAGAGATCTGTCGTTACGCGCATAAACCCGCGGTTGAGGGATTCATACACACAGGAAATACAAGTGGTTCTTAAGCGCACATATGTTGGCCACCCTTGTAACCCCTATTGGTACCCCTTCAAGTGGTAGCGCATCAGACAACACCTATGTATGGATCAACCTAGATTTCCTGAAGCCCTCTTTAGATAAACCTATCGGCCGCCAGACTGGTATAGTGTCACCGAGAACAACACTCGGGAAGATACTCTCTAGTACCTAGGTAGTCGGGTAGTCTGGCTAAGGGTACAGTCTATCCTCCTTAGTTAGTGCCCTGAGATATTGGGTCGAGTACTACTGTTGGACCCCGCACATATATCAGAGAGCTATAGCATAGGGCAAAACCTTATCTGTAGAACCCTTGAATACCTAACCCTTGGGGAACATAAGCATAAACATAAACAAATTAAACCGATGAGATCTATTGCCGCGCATCTATGTTCGGGTTTCCAAGAAATACACATTTCTTTCTGGTTAAGAATTTGGGGATTTTAGCACTGCAGCATTCTTCAAACCAAAGTATAACCCCGCAGCTGTAAAAAAATAAATAAATAAATAAAAGTCTGGAAATTTGTTCACCATTATTTGAGACCTATTCCATTAGATTCATCTCTTCTCCCTTATCACATTCATCCATATCATTTTTCTGCAAAAATTTATGACCCCGCTCCCTTTTCAGTTCACCCATCCTCATGGCCCATACCCGTATCCAAGAACTGGAGTCTCGCTTCAACACCTTGCAATCTAGTTTCCTCGAGACCCAACAAGAAGTGCAACAACTAAGTGCTACTATTGCCTCCCATGATACATCCATCAATACCACCATAAATGCATCCGTAAAAGCAGTCGTGCAGTCCGCAATGGCGGAAGTCAAACATGAACTGACCACCCAGCTTGAATCTGTCTTTGCATCACTCTGCACCAAACTCAAGATCCCTACCGATGACTCTTTTCCCGATGCACATACAAAGACTGAAGGCGAAACTTCTTCCCATTCCTTTCAGCCCCATCACTTTCAATGGGACATACGCCTTCCGCGGGTGGATGTAACCAAATTTGATGGCTCAGACCCCACTGGTTGGATCACCCAAATGGAACATTATTTCTCTCTCTACAACATTACAGATGACTTGGCCAAACTCCAGTATGGTGTTCTCCATCTAGATCAAGAACACTGGCAATGGTGGCAATGGAGAAAAACTTCCCGTCAAGGGTATATTGCTTGGACCCAATTTGTGACTGAGCTTTATGAACGCTTTAACACTAACACCAACCATTTGGGCCATTTGAAAAAATTGAAGCAATCAGGCACAATAGAAGACTTCATAGCTGCATTTGAGCGCCTGGCTTTTCGAACAGAGGGCATGACTGATGCTTTCTTTCGAGAGTGTTTTATCAGTGGCCTCAAGGAGGAGATTCGAGCCCATGTCCTCATGGCTCGACCTACGACTTGGGCGGAGGATACTAAAAAAGCTAAAGAAGCACAACAAATTTTTTCCTCTCAAAACCATAATCCTTCCTTTATCCCTCGCCCTAAACCCATAAACCCCACTACTCCCTCCGCCCCATTAAAGATCCAAAAACTGATCCGGGCTGAAATGGCTGAACGCCAACTCAAAGGCCTCTGTTATAATTGTGATGACAAATATTTCCCAGACCACAAATGTAAGGAACAAAATCTTTTTATGGCCATCTCTGAGGATATTCCAGAAGAGGATGTTGACACTCCCCTTGTGCCCGTGTCACCAGAAATCACTGACATAAACCCTCCCTCCGACCCTCCCGAAGTGGAACTGATCATTTCCCTCAATGCTCTCACCGGCTTCTCTTCCCCCTAAACCCTCAAGTTAATCGGTTACATCAAGCACCGAAAGGTCATCATTCTGGTTGATAGTGGCAGCACCCACAATTTTATTCATTACTGCATTGCCCAAGAAACCCATTGCTACATCCATGCTGTCAACAATTTCCAAATCATGATTGCCAATGGTGGTTCTATGAAATGTGGCGAGAGCTGTGAAAATGTGTGTCTCCAAATAGGTGACTACCACATAAAATCCCATATGTTTTCTATTGACATGGGCGGTTGCGACATTGTGTTGGGTGCAGACTGGCTAAGGACTTTGGGTCCCATTCTCATGGATTTTCAGAACTTAACTATGCAATTCGACCAAGGAAGCCACCAATATAAATTCCAAGGCATCACTACTGGTTCACCTGAGGTCATCAGTTCTCACCACATGGAAAAGCTGCTCAAAAAAGGTCATTCTGGTGTCATTGCCCAACTCCATGCCATACAAGCCACAGAGACACCCCCAGTGCCCCAATACCTCCAAGCCCTTCTTTCTAAACATCAAATAGTATTTTCCACTCCCCAAGGAATCCCTCCTTCCCGTGCTGTTCATGATCATTACATTCCCCTTGTCCCAGGAAGCCTTCCCCCCAATATCCGTCCATATCACCACCCCTTTGCACAAAAAAATGAAATTGAAAAAATGGTCCAGGAACTCCTTACTGTCGACGCCATCCATCCTAGTGCGAGCCCTTACTCGTCTCCAGTCATCATGGTACTGAAGAAATAAGGTTCTTGGAGAATGTGTCCTGACTTCTGCGCTCTCAGCAAACTGACCATCAAAGACAAATTTCCCATTCCTGTCATTGATGACCTCCTGGATGAATTGAGTGGCGCACAATTCTTTACCAAACTTGATCTTCGCTTGGTCTATCACCAGATACGTATGAAAGAGGCCGACATTCCCAAGACCTCCTTTCGCACTCATGAGGGCCACTATGAGTTTTTGGTCATGCCCTTTGGTTTGTGTAACGCCCCCTCCACCTTCCAGAGCCTCATGAACCATGTCTTCCACCCTTTTCTCTGTCATTTTGTCTTAGTTTTCTTTGATGATATCCTCATCTATAGCAAAACCTGGACAGACCATATTACTCATGTGAATCAAGTTCTCTGCCTACTNGAAACAGTCCAAATGTGCTTTTGGTGCCTCAGAAGTAGAATACTTGGGTCATCTGGTGGGAAAGGATGGCGTCAGGGTGGACCCGAAAAAGATTGAAGCTATGCAAGACTGGCCACACCCATAGACTCAAAAGCTTGTGTGGATTTTTGGGCCTCACGGGGTATTATTGCAAGTTCGTTAAGAACTACGGAAAGATTGCAGCACCTCTTATGGCTCTCCTCAAAAAGAACTCTTTCACTTGGACTCCAGCAGCTGCTCAATATTTTCAAACCTTGAAGATGGCCATATGCTTCACTCCGGTTCTGGCCCTTCCCGACTTCACAAATACCTTTGTGTTGGAATGTGACGCCTCAAGGAAAGGAATCAGCGTTGTCCTTATGCAAGAGGGTCGACCTTTGGCCTTCACTAGCAAGCAACTGTCTGAAAGGAATCTGGGCAAACCCATTTATGAAAAATAAATGTTGGTGATTATGCATGTCGTTGAGTTGTGGCGTCCTTATCTCTTGGGGAAACGCTTCCAAATTAAGACCGACCATCAAAACCTCAAGTACTTTCTAGAACAACGCATTTCCTCCCAGGAGCAACAAAAATGGGTGACTAAGCTCTTTGGATATGATTATGAGATCATTTACAAGAAGGGCAAAGACAATGTCATGGTGGATGCACTGTCTCAAAAATATGAAGACGAAGGATCCCTTTTTTCTCTTTCCTTCATTGTACTCGATTGGCTCCAAGCTGTGCACCAGGAATGGCTTCAAGATCCCAAAAGTTCACATCTGATCCAGCAACTATAGAACAAGGCTCTGGCTCCCCCAGGGTACTCCTGGCTCTAGGATGAGCTTCGATACAAAGGCCGCTTGTATTTAAGTAAACAATCCAAGCTCAAATCCACGGTACTTTCTAAGCTTCATGCTACACCCACAGTGGGGCACTCGGGGTTCACCAAAACATATGACCGAGTCAAATGTTCATTTTTCTGGGATGGTATGAAACAGGACATCTGTAAGTTTGTCGCTGAATGTGAGGTGTGTCAATGCAACAAGGGAGAAATAGTCAAATCTACAGGCACCCTCCAACCGCTTCTGATTCCCCCTGCTATTTGGAAGGATATCTCTATGGACTTTATTACAGACTTACCCAAATCAGGGAATAAATCAATCATAATGGTGGTGGTGGATCGCCTTTCCAAGTATACTCATTTTTGCGCTCTTCACCACCCATTTACTTCATCCACGGTGGCTCAAATTTTCATGGACCGAGTCTTCAAGCTTCATGGCATGCCGCACTCTATTGTTTCTAATCGAGACCCAACTTTCACAAGCAATTTTTGGCAAGAACTATTTAAGCTACAAGGCACACAATTGCATCTCAACTCAGATTATCATCCCCAGACGGATGGTCAAATGGAAGTTGTCAACAAGTGTTTGGAAACATATTTGAGGTGCTTTGCCTCTGAAAAACAACACCAATGGGCTCAATGGTTACCCCTCGTCGAATGGTGGTACAACACTACATATCATACAACCACTTGCATGACTTCTTTTGAAGCGGTATATGGATAGAAGCCACCTTCAGTTCTCTCATACTTACCGGGTACCTCGAAGGTCCAGGCGGTTGACCAAATAATTACAGTCCGAGAGGATATCCTTCGTACCCTTAAAGAGAACTTGTTCATGGCACAGAATAGAATGAAGCAGCAAGCAGATCAAGGTCGCTCAGAACGTCAATTTGCAAAAGGGGATCAGATGTTTCTGAGACTGAAACCATATAAGAAAACTTCCCTCAAATCCGAGCATTGTCAAAAGCTAGCACCCAAATTTTATGGCCCTTACACAGTTCTCAAGCGTGTGGGACAAGTCGCATATTAGTTAGCTCTGCCCAGTCAGTCGAAGCTACATCCTATTTTTCATGTTTCATGCTTGAAGAAGGTGATTGGAACCAGGTKCCAAATTCAAACCAACCTTCCAGAGTTAGTTGAAGAAGGATCCATTTGGATACAGCCAGAAGCAGTTTTGGACCAGCGTGAGCATCGCCTGSGTCAGAGAACCATCAAGGAAGTGCTAGTACAGTGGAAAGATATGACTCCAGTAGATGCCACTTGGGAACCAGCTACCATTCTRCAGCAGTTTCCACATCTCAAGCCTTGAGGACAAGGTTGTTTTTAAGGGGCCAGACATGTTAAGGTCCTAACCCGCACATAGGTAGATCAATGTATTCGGATGTAATAAAGTTCAATATTAATAAGGCCTTTCAATAAAATAGAATAAGGCGGATGTAAGAAGACCTAGTAGAAGCTTCCGCTTCTAGAAGGATATTCCTCTAGATGCTTCTCTTAATAGACATATTTAGTATAAATAAGGGTCGAGGGTATGAAAACCCTAGCTTGGAGATTATTGTAACAGAGCGCTGCTCGATTGGAGGTTTCCCCCTCGAAGAGGCTTGTGAACATTGCTTTCTGAATCAAAGTGTTATTTCTATTGTTGTTCTTATATCATTTCTGTGTTACTGTGGAGATTATGCTGGATATTTTACTGTTATTCTGCCATTTCTAGCATTTTATTTATGTTCTGCATATTTTATATATCTGGTATCTTACAGGGTCACGTGCTCAACTATGGTCTTCTTCGAACGTCCGGACAAGGTAGGCTCTTAGCCTTGTCTTGTTATCATTTCATTTATATAGCATACTTGAGATTAGAGTTGATTTATGGGTGTCATTTCTTCTGTTGTGGTTTTCCCCTAGCCATAGAGAGATTTTCTTCATAACAATTTTTCCAACCAATCCATTCCAATTAGGATATCATAATATCCTAATGGGATGATATTCATATCAGCTTTAGTAATCACTCAATTAAGATTTATTGGAAAACTTCTAACAACCTCATTGATCCTTCTTTCGGTTCTAGTGGCTAGTTGAACCAAACTTGATTTCTCAAGCTTACTTTTCTCCAAATGTAATCTATCCACTATTTTAGGATCTATGTAACAATGGATTGCTCCTGAATCAATTAAAATAATAACATGCTTATTAATGATCTTACCTTCCACCACGATCATTTCGGGTTGGTACTTTTCTTTTTGATCTTCTAAGGTTGCATATATTATTCCCATGTATTCTACTTTTGTAGACTCTTTGATGGTGTGCATGGTATTTGTTTTGTCTTCTCGATGACTACAATCCTTGTACATGCTATTTTATTTGCATCCCCAACATTGGATTGGTGGTCTTCCTCTTTTTCCCAAGGATTCTTCCTTCTTGGGCTCATTCTTAGCAGATTGTTCTTGTTGATTTGTATTAGGACCATTTATGTTGAAAGGAGTTTTAAATCCCTTCCTCCTCTGATCGAATTTATTCTTCTTTTTATACTTCCAAGATTTTTGCAAGGATTCTCCACCCTTTCCTTGTTTATACAAGTATTTTTCCTTCCTGATGGTTTCTGTCAACATTTTGGGCTTATCATATTGAATATTTTCCTTATAAAAGGATGACAATCCACTCAAAAACCTCTATGTCTTTACCTTCTCATCATTGCTAAACCCCATGTACTTCAACAATCCCAAGAACGTATTTTCATATTCTACCATGGTCATGCTTCCCAACATAAGTTCAAAGAACTCTTGTATCTTCTTGTCATAGAATTTCTTTGAAATATACTCCTAAAAATATCTCTTGAACTGATTCCAAGTGATCATACTCTCATTAATGTGCTCAACTTTCTTCAATTGATCCCACAACATAACAATTTTCCCATGCAAATGATATGTGACAATTCTAGCTTCTAGGTTAGATGAGTAGTTGTGAAATTGAAAATACTTCCTAATTCCAAGCAACCATGCTTCAACATCATCTTCCCTTTCTCTTTCACCATCAAAGGATGGTGCCTTGAGTTTTCTTAGTTCTCCTTGCAAACTTTCCAATTCATGTCTTCTTCTTTGGTGCTTAACGGGAGACAATTATGGATTGCTTATGGAGTCTTCAGATGAAAGAATTTCCTTGTTGAGTAAGGAGGTGAGTGTTGTCTATGATTCCTACTATAACTTATTGAATAACTATCTCTTTTGTAGTTATATCTTCTTTCATGATGTCTCCCTTCTTCCTCATGTCTTGAGCCTGATCCCTTCTTTGCTTGCCTATGCAACTGATTTAGGCCTTGCATCATGTTGGCCCTCAACCAAGTTTTGGAGAACCTTGGTTGTGTTTGACCATTTCTAGGACATCGACAGGTTGATCGAAGACGGAGCGCCCAGGCAAAGCGAAGATCGTGGGATCTCACCCCCTTTTACGAGATTTTTGGGTTTAGGTTTTATGTAACGGGTATGGGATGTCTGCCCATGGGATTACCCATGCTTAGGCCCCATTTGTAATGTATAAATAAGTAGCTAGGTGATGTGAGTAGAATTCAAGTTCTTGAGACCTAGTAAGGCCGATGGCTTAGTGATAATGTTAGTTATGTGCAAGAATATGTGTTAAGGCTTGCAGAGCTAAGTGCAAGTGTTGTGTAAGAGGCTTTGTGCACGAACTATGTAAGGCTTTGTACTGTGACCTAACTCGAGGAAGAAGAATCTGGCAAGGTGCATGCAAATCTCCTGTCCTATCCGGAGTTGGATTTGTGGCTCTATGCATGTAAGAAGATTGTAAGAAGCTAATAAAAGAGGAGAAGAGTTGGTGGACGTAGCCCCACGTTGGGGTGAACCACGTATATTCTTTGTTGTGGTTTCTTTGTGCGATATGGTTGATATGTTATTGATATGATTTATGCTTAGTGTTGTAATCTTTATGTATGTTAGATGCATCTGATGTAGTAGCTTAGTGCTTAACAATATGAATGAAGGTTATCTCTATTCTGATGTTATGTGTTGAATGGTTAGATGTGCTTAGACCTTGATGAATACTACGTTGTTATGTAATTAGAGTTTTTACCTGCAATGTGGATAAGGGTCAAATAATAATAAATGTTAATTGCTAAGTGCCTTGTTAAGTATTGTGATCACAGATCTGTGTCCCAGCTAGGTTGTAGACACTTGAGTCCTACAACCCCCACTTCCTCTACCTCAGGTGAGACTTCATCTACTTCACAGGTGTTGTCAAAAGGGATGGTAGTTAGGGTTTTGTTGGTGTGTTGTTGAAGCATTAAACCCTGGGTCTTTCCTTGTGCCAACAAATGGTTCCATTGTCGGGACCTGAAACTATTATTGTTGGGAACTGAAGAAAAGAGAAAGTTATGTGCATAGATCTGTTGTTGTAGTGCACAGTGTTCTACTTGACTTGTGAAGCTCCGTGCTAAGAATGGAATCGGATCTGAAGAAAAGAGGTAAGATCTTAAAGATGTGTTCTATAATAAAGGTAAGATAAGTGGAAATTTTGGTTTCTAAAGAATGGATCTACGTATGTTTGATAGATTTCACACTAGTCTGAAAACTAGGGCACAACTAGAAGAAATAAGATTTGATATGAATAGATCTGATAAATTTAATGAAAGATATGTTATTCCTATTCATAGAAATAATTTTTGGACTAACAAGTGGATGCAGGATCCTAGAAAGACTTTTTTGCGGGTCCATCACTGTGATCCCAATGCACAGTACAAGAAAGGTTGGGGATCATTTAAGAGAAAGAGAGGATTGACTCTTTGTTATAGTTGCAGAAGACCGAGATATATTGCTAAGGAATGCCCTGGTAGAGGTCCTATTTGTATTTGTTGTAAATTAGTTGGTCATGAGGTTTTGGACTATCCTAGAATGATTGCTAAAGTTGAAAAGATGAACATGAAACAAAAAAGCCATGAAGAAGGTCAAGAGACTAAGAATATACTAGAGAACTAAAAAGAATCAGAGGCTATATTATTAAAGATGAAAGAAACACTGAATGATCACAAAAACATCAGTTTACCATAGAAACAATAATAGAAGACTTCGACATAGACTGTGTATTGGATGCAGAAACACGGGTGAACATTATGCCAGAAAGTACTTGGGAAATTTTGGGAAAGCCTGCTATGATTCCTTCATTGCGAGGAATAGAATTGTTTAAAGAAAATATGATAACCCTATGTGGAAGACTTACTTATGTACCTATGAGTGCTTATGGAACATCGAAAGAAGAAGAATTCGATGTCATTAAGTTTTTTGAGAACAACGCTCCTTTTTCACTTTTGTTAGTAAGGACTTGGATTGAGAGAGATCAGATCCGAAGGAAAGAAGAAGAGGAAGCTATAGAACATAAAAATCAAGAATTAAGGGATTTCATGGCTTGGAGAATAACACGTTTAATAGAAGAATAGGAGGACAAGTCAAAGCAACTGAGGGCCAGAGACCTGGCTGTTGAAGTTGAAAGAACACAAGAAGGCTTAAAGAACTTATCCATAGATAAGAGAAGAGCACCTACTCCAGAAACAGTAAGAGAAGAAGTATTACCCTCGAACCCTGTGAAAGACCCTCAGCAGTGCGAAGTTACTATGCTAAGAGAAGATAAGAAAAATAATGGAAAGAGGAATCCAGAGACGTAGATCATAGAAAAGAAAGCAAGAAATCTCAGTAAGAAGAAGGAAAAGATAGAAAAACTGCATGAGGTTCCAGTGAAGACTTCATAAAAAGCATGCTTGTAGAACTTGAACCTCGCCGAAATAGCAGAATAGCGCATACTAGCACTTCTCCACGACGAAGAAATATGACCGTTGGAGGCATCCTAACCATTAGAATGACGATCCAAAATGGCTAGAAACACAATTATTGTCGGAAATATCGCCATTAGACTGTTGGGACTGTGCCATAATGGTTGGATTGAAGCATTCCTACCCGTTAGAGGAATCTGTTATGACTTTGTCTATTTAATTTGTCTAATGTCTCACCGGCGACACTTTTGCAAATTGTGATTATCTGAGCCCATAGAGAACTGATTGTTATCATGTTGTGCTTAGTGAGACCTTGCCACCTGATTTTCTTACCTTGGTTGTTTTTCTGCCTACTCGAGATATCTGATCTAGAGCATGCATGTCAGACAACCTTAGCGCAGTAGAGAAGTCTATGGAGGAGATATTTATAGAACTTATGGCTGAGAGGTCATGTCCATAGGAGTACAGGCTTCGTCGATGAGAGGATCGCAAGCATCCATGTCGACTGCACATTGATTTGGACCATTCTGAACTGCGACAGAGGAAAGAAGTAAGCACCGCGACAACCTGGTGAATGCGAAGCTCATCCCGTCAGTCTTGACGGACTATATCCCGCCTCTGGCTGGCGCGGTTAGTCATGACAGTTTCCCGAGAGATTTTGACTACACATTGATCATTGTGTACCTCCTGAAGGGGATACGTGCAGTTGGATTGTAGTTGGGATAGATTCTGACGCTCAATATCAGTGATTTCAACTTAGGAGACTGAAATAATTATGGAATGCTCACGTCACATAAGTACTTGATAAGGAAAATGGGGAAGAAGCCGAAGATAGTCCCCCAGCCATGGACCATGGACATCACAATATCAACAATCCTTAATGTGATGAAGATACCACACTTCGGCAGACATCAAGAGGTTAACGTGTGTGTTAAACTCCTCCTATCATGATTCCACGACGGGTACCTGTGGTTGGATAGGCGCATCATTGTAGATCCGATGATGATCCACCAGATCACTAGATTGAGCGTGCAGGGACCAGACCCTCTCAATTTTTACCCAGGAAAGGCTGCAGATCAACCCTGGCGTAGCGAATAAAGGACACCTATGGCGATGTGGAGAAAGGGAAGAGAGGCCACAAGGTAGCCTCCATCCAAAATGGCGCAGTGCACCTAGCTTGTCAGTTGATATCTGGTAATCTCATTAGGAAGAATAGATCAACACAAGTCACAGGGTTTGTCGTCGACCTCGCAGGAAAGTGTGTTGAAGGGATGCAGGTGAATTGGGTGAGCTACCTCGTCAACCAGTTGGAGCAAGATTGTCGCGAAGCGCAAGACCAGGGCTATGATTTTCACTTCATCTAGTTKTTGATCCTCATTGCCTTTGTCACTTGGGAGATCCCGGAGGGAGAGACCTTCCCAGAAGTCAAGTCGTTTGAACCACTGGCCACGAGGTTCACCACCTTGTGGTACTCGAGCAATATGGAAAAGCAGTGGCAGTTGAATTCTATCTTCCACACTTACTATCTACAGCTCATGTGATCCATTGAGTCATTCCCCAGAATGACTCTAAATACACTCCATCGGTTCAGGCCACTTGCAAAGTTCTGCGCAGACCAACACTTTATATATATCACTACACGTAGGGATGAAACCAAGGAGGATTTGCAGTAGTACCATAACTTAACTGATGAAGACATGGAGGAGATAACTAAGGAGTGGTCAGCTGAATTCCTTGTACCATTCAAGCAGAAGGAGCTCTCCAACCCCGATATAATCGGGCGTCCTATGGTCACCCAAGAAGAATATGATGGACCCAGTAGCAACAAGAATAAAAAGAAGGAAGAGGTGCAGGAAATAAACAATGCATTAGAGGAAACTACTTTGGAGTTACCTGGATGAGGAGGAGATGACGAAGTAGACCAAGAAGAGGACGAAGGGGAAGAAGACAAGCAAGAACAGGGTGAAGTGACACCGCCTAAATATCCCCTTATAGAGATCGAGACGTCAAAGAAAAGAAAGGTTTCTCCAAATAAACCCTCAACGCAGAAGAAGTCACGAGCCAATAAGCCTTAATTACAGACTGTACTTATGGTGGATGATATCGACCTCATCATCACAGATGTATCAGATACCTTGGAGGACATTTTACAGTGAAATAAATCCAAACATGAGACAATGTATGACAGGATCGAGGAAAATCTCAAAGGAGTACAACAGGCTCTCTATTCGAGCTACGCAGTGTCTATTGCGTCATTGTCATCAGGGGGTATAGAAGTAGGAGATGATCCTGCCCAACTACGCAAATTAGAAGATGTGACATAGGCTCGCCTCTGTCGAGTACAGGAGGAAAAAGAACAAGCCACAGAGGCCTTGAAGTAAGCAAAGGAGGAATCCCTAGAGAAAATTCAGGTTGTGAAGTAAGAGAAAGATGACCTCCGAGCAAAGTTTGAAGAGGATAGAGAGCAGATCCAGAGAGAGAAAGATCAACTACTCGCGGAGCAAATTGGAGTTAGAGAAGCAGTCACCTGAGAACTTTGCTCCATGCCAGGATTGGTAGAGATGTAAGAAGAGACAGCTGAGAGCCAAGTGGGGAAGCTCGATGAATCCATTCAATGGCTTCAAGCAAGAGTAGCAGAACTGGAATTGCAAGCAATGCCAAGCACTCCGCAAGAAGTGTGAAACCAGAGGGAAGAAACTACCCAAAGCGCAGTCAAAAGAATCGGGGTGTTGGCCTTGGAATGTAAAAAACTTAGTAATTGAAGTGCGCAGACCTATGAGCACCTTGCAGAGGACCCAGAACTAAGAACATTAGAAGCACAACTTCAGGAGGCAAAGCAGCAAGCATCGACATTGCAAGTGCAGTTGAAACTGCTTTCAGCAGTTGAGAAGATGAAAATGTCATAAGAACAATGTGCAGTTCAGAAGTAGGTCCATTCCATCCAGAGTAGAGTCATCGAAGTGACCCAGAGACTCCAGCCAGTACAGGACAAAGCCTGCACACTTTTTGAAGAGATCGAGGGACAAGGTGCACATCTGGAACAAGTGGTCACCACAGTGGAACAACGCTTGGAAGGACCTATCACCGAGAAAGTCATTCAGGATTTTGCTGAGCAGGAGGATTTGGCAAATCACAAGTCGATGCAGCTCAAGCCAAGCTCGAGGCCTTCAAAGAAAAATTTCCCAGATCAGAGTGACTCAGGATGAGTCACAGGTGAGTGTTGGGGGCATGTTGGGCCTCTACCAAGTTTTGGAGAACCTTGGTCGTGTTTGACCATTTTTGGGACATCGACAGGCTAATTGAAGATGGAGAACCCAAGTGAAGTGGAGATCGTGGGATCTCGCCCCCTTTTACGGGATTTTTGGGTTTAGGGTTTATGTAACAGGTATAGGATGCCGGCCCATGGGTTTACCCATGCTTAGGACCCATTTGTAATGTATAAATAAGTAGCTAGGCGATGTGAGTAGAAGTCAAGTTCTTGAGACCTAGTAGGGCCAATGGCTTAGTGCTAATGTTAGCTATGTACAAGAAGTTGTGTTAAGGCTTGCAGAGCTAAGTGCAAGTGTTGTGTAAGAGGCTTTGTGCATGAAATGTGTAAGGCATTGTGTTGTGACCTAACTTAGGGAAGGAGTATATGGCGAGGTGCGCACAGATCTCCTATCCTATGTAGAGTTGTCTTTGTGGCTCTATGCATGTAAGAAGATTGGAAGAATCTAATAAAAGAGGAGACGAGTTGGTGGGCGTAGCCCCACGATGGGGTGAACCACGTATATCATGTGTTGTGGTTGCATTGTGCGATATGGTTGATATGTTATTGATATGATTTATGCTTAGTGCTATAATATTTATGTATGTTAGATGCATCTGATGTAGTAGCTTAGTGCTTAACAATATGAATGAAGGTTATTGTTATTCTGATGTTATGTGCTGAATGGTTAGATGTGCTTAGACCTTGATGAATACTATGTTGTTCTGTAATTAGAGTTTTTAGCTGCGATGTGAATAAGGGTCAAAGACTAATGAATG
>JASDQU010102501.1:311896-323686 GCA_032191745.1 Picea mariana
GTGCATGTAAGAGGATTGAAATAAGATAATAAAGAAGACAAAGAGTTAGTGGACGTAGCCCCACGCTAGGGGTGAACCACATATATCTTGTGTTGTGATTTCTTTGTGTCATTAATGTGATTTATGCTTAGTGTTGAATATTTATGTATGTTAGATGCATCTGATATAGTAGCTTAGTGCTTAATAACTTGGATGAATTTTAGATCTATTGATGCTATGTGCTAAATGGTCAGATATGCTTAGATCTTGTTGAATATTGCGTTGTTCTATTATTAGGGTTTTTACCTACGATGTGAATAAAGGGTTAAATAATAATGAATGCTAACTGCTAAGTTCTTTGTTAAGTATTGTGATCATAGATATGTGTCCCAGCTAGGTTGTAGACACTTGAGTCCTACAACCACCCCTACCTCTACCTCGGGTGAGACTTCATCTGCTTCGTAGGTGTTGTCGAAAGGGCCATTAGTAAGGGTTTTGTTGATGTGTTGTTTAAGAATTGAACCCTGGGTCTGCCCCTGTGCCAACACCTCGCTAGGCTTCATCAAGATGAATTTTGATGGAGCATCCAAAGGGAACCTGAGCCTAGTTGGCTTTGGTTTTGTTCTCAGGGATGAACAAGAAACCATTCTTCACATCTCAACAGTTAGTCTTGGGTATGATTCAAATAAAACAATATATCTTTGGGCCCTCATCAAAGGTCTCACTCTTTCCCACCATCATGGCTATCACCAAATTGTGGTAGAAGGGGACTCCCAAATAATCCTCAACATGTTAACTAAGCTACTCCATGGCTCCTCACCGGAGAGTATTTCCCCAAGGTGGAGGAAAATCCACCTTCTAGATTCTCTTCATAATCTTTTACATCCTCATCAAGTTATGATCCCTTCCCACATAATATGTAATGTCCCCACTTTGGGACATCATTATATTACAGAGTGTTATGATGACCAGAGTAGCCAGATGAAGGTTATAGCGAGTACAGGAGCTATTGAGGGGTATTTTGGGGTCTGGATTGCATCGCTCATCTCATTTCATCATTATTATCCATTCTGCATAGATTGGATTTGGTTTCATTGCATTTCGACGATTTCCATGATTTTGAGTTATTTTGGGCTATATGTTAATTAAATTCACTAAGAAGGTCATATTGGGCATAATACTTGGAGGAACCTCTTAGTGTAATAGCTCATTGGAATTGGGAGGAATATCACTACAGGATAAGATGATGAGAACTGACTTTCAGTGGCCAGGGAAGCCACAAGGAGGGATAAACTATTTTTTAAAGGTAAAATGGTTAATTAATTAATTAAAGTGATTTAATTAAATAATTAATAATTAAATAAAGTGACGGGGAGGATAAAAGAGAGATAGGGGGATCTAATCTCTCATTATGTTGTTTATCATTTGATATCTGGCTTCTTGCTAATGAGCCCATGCACTTGGGGGTTTTGAGGGTTTTGACTTAACAAACCCTAAAGATCAACTCGGTGGTGAAATATCCAACCCAACTTGGTCCAAGCTTGGTCACGGAGGTGAAATATTCCTCCCTCGCCATTCTACATCATATCTACTCAATTACAGGAGGTTTCTACATCAGTTACATGTTCAGAGAGAGCTTGGGCGCAACTTCAGGGGATTTCTAGCAGGAGGGCGCACCACCTTGAGAAGATTAGCTTGATCTAGGCAGAGGAGAAGGATTCTGAGGAAAAGGAATTATGGGTATTCTTTGTAGGGCCTAGGGTGCCTGTCCTATCCCTTACCGAAGGAGGTTTCTCTGTCATATTATTTATTGGAGTTCAACACAGGTTCAAAGAGAGGAGGGTGCACCACAGATTGAGGATCCTATCTTTTGGAGGGTCAGTTCTTCAGTCCTTAGCCCGAGAATTTTCTAGGGGGTTCCCCTTGGCCCGATCTATAGTTTGACACCTTTCGCAAGGGATTTGCAAGATTATTTCTTGGAGGCTGAAATATTGGTTTGCTTCATCCAGTGAGGGGCGCATTGTGCTAGGAAGATCATATTTCAGTTGGGTTATGAGTTGGTTCATCTAGGTTTTTGGTCTTTAGCTTGGAGAGGCTTTTGGAAGCTTGGATCTTCGTCTATATTGTATTTTGGATGCCAGATACTCTATTATATTATATGTATTCTAGATCTGCCCCATTTTGTATGAAGACAACCATTGTTATGAATAAAATCAGATTTGAGGTATTTTTGGTTATTCCTTGTGTTGTTGTTCTTGCATATTGTTGAGGTATGTTCCATTGCTATATCTATTTTGATTATTGTTGCAAACACACGTAAAACCTATCAGTATAAGACCTAGTGTAACTTAAAAGACCAAAATCTGCAAAGTGTTTGACAAATGCCATAACCAGAAAACACATAAAATTCATGAAAAATGCAATGTTCTTGGCATCTTGGCTTGGGAACATTATAGTGGTATCAAATCATTGATCCTCCCAGCCAGTGGGGATTAGCACACGCAGAAATACAGTAGAGATGGATACTAATGACTTTGCTAGAGATATTGTATGTTGTGAATGGGAATACTACG
The DNA here is from genome assembly GCA_032191745.1 of Picea mariana. Taxonomy (NCBI): domain Eukaryota; kingdom Viridiplantae; phylum Streptophyta; class Pinopsida; order Pinales; family Pinaceae; genus Picea; species Picea mariana. Next base: position 314,449 of record JASDQU010102501.1, read on the forward strand.
CCCTTAGTGAGGAATTTAAGGCTCAAGTAACACTCCAACAGTTTATATCTATAAAAAATCCTAGGTGGAGAAAAGATGATGTCACAGAGTGGGACAACATAGCAAAGAAAAATAGACCCAAGGCAACTAGATGGAGTGAAGTGTAGATTAACCCTACACCCATTAGGAGCATGCAACGTTGCTATAGTTGCAAAGTGCCTTGGGAACTAGATCATAGATGTAGGGGTAAAGGTAAGAGATACATTATTGAGGTGAAATATGATAGTGAGGATGAGGAGATGCATGGGGATGGAACCATATTAATATTTAGAGCAATTCGAGGAGACTAGTGACTCTTGTGCACTTAGGGAGGATAGTGGCCCTTGCATATTAGAGGGACAATTGGATGCACAGGATGATAACACTTTTACTTCAGTAGTCATATCACATAGTATTGTTGACCTTACACTTCAGCAGAGTGGTGACACTAGTGGAGATTCACACGTGTTAGCACCTAGACTTGATGATCTTCCTATGATGACCATGACACATTGGTCATCTTTTCAGACACCCATGATAGCCACGACACATGAGGATATCAATGGCATTTCAGATATGATAGAGGAGACTTGTGTGATGGATTCACACTAGGGACATATGGATCCACAGACCTAGGAGGAGAGACATGACATGCAGAGAGTGGACCTTACACATACATACCCGTATGATGAGAGTGAGTCACTTATTTTGGAGACTCCATTGTTTGATCAGGTTGGGTAGACTGACAGTTTGATGGGAGGCTCATTTCCAGGATCGATCGACAATGATATGGATGCACTCCTTATTGGTCGAGATGGCCATAACACGTGTTTGGACACATCTATATGGGATTTAGGCACAGATGATAGTAGCAGGGTGAGTGCATGGGAGGATACAGTTTCCCATACAGGATACAGTATGATTCAGAGGGAGTTAGCAGTTGATGATGATGTGCAGTCACATACAGGATAACCTAGTAGCATAGTGGATAGGGGGTAGTTCAGTGCCTTATATTTTACAGAGAGTGTTGTTGGGGATTCTAGGGTTGACACTAGCAATGAGGGGCATGAGGTAGAACCTCAACAGGACTGTGATCAGGAGTCTCGATACTTGACAAGACATTTGAGATTCAGTGAGGACATGATCATGGAAGCCACTAAGCACATTGATGACACACATTCATTAGTGGCAAATTATTGTTGGAGGACATCGATGGCACATGATAGTTCAGATGGGGGATTTTCCATGGATGACTTTCATACTCTCAGGGAGAGGATGACTATGATGAGGGTTGACTACCAACAGTTGTTGATGGAAAAAGTCTATCTATTGGGGGTTGGTGATATGTATCACAGGCCCCTGAGGGAGCCAGAGTTGGAGGTGGATAGACTCACTCATGAGTTGGAGAGAACATGAGGATTTTTGAAAGGCACACAGGTCACCCTTCAAGAATCAGAGGCCCAGTCAGAGGAGATCCTTGAGGAGATCAGACAAATATCCACTACATCTATCGTAATCGAGACTCAGATATATCCTTCAGCCACCTTGCTAGAGGATGTTGTTGGTTTAGCATAGGAGCACCAGTTGATGGAGGAGCATGAGGAGTACCCATGATCGTTGATGAGTATGGAGAGTTATAATGATCCAGAGGTGCAAGAGCTACCCTCCATGAGGATATTTGAGACAATAGAGCACTCACTTACACATGGGGACTCCAAATCCAGGGGAAATTATGAGGACACTTCCATTTGTGTCCCAGGAGATTGAACCAGTAGTGCATCCAGGATCCATGTTGTGGTAGGAGTATACAGGATATTACATGAGTATACAGGAGCATACAGTGGTGAGTGATAGTTCACAGAGACATGCCAAGATGTGTAGTTGGATTCAAGTGGATGTATTGGATTACAGGGAGGAGACACACTTAGTGGAGCATGGAGATGTCTCTCCTTTGTATCAGCACATAGTTTTGAGATATCACCTTCATAGTAGAAGCACCTATAGGGGTGATGATGGTTGGAGAGTGATGGACCATCATTTTAGGGATTTACCGTCAGTTGTACCTGATTATTGGGGTTCAATGATGACTACAGGCGAGTATTTACCATGGGTACCAGTGGACAAGCTTTTGGTTGAATCCATGGGATCTACCAAAGGATATGGCACTTTCCAGTCCTACAATCGGTTACATATATTTCTGTTATCTTTCCCCGACACTTTCATCATTGACAACAACATGGGGGGAGATAGACAGTGGAAGAGGACATGGAGAGTTGTTAGGCCGAGACCACCTGAAAGGAGTGCTTTTACGACATACAACAGGATAGGGGTAGATCATCCTACGCAGACAGTGAGCATCTTAGGCTATGGAATAGAATACATCTCAAATGGTGACACAAATACATATTCTCATGGGGATGAGCATGGAGGGATTCCAACAGTGATCAGTATGACACATGAGCAATTAGTGGAGATTAGAAGTGATAAACTTCCAAGTTTTCCATGGGATCCGGGAGTCCATTTTGTTAGTAGGTTGTTTCACCTTATGATGACCCAGGTTACGCCAAAGAGCCACATACTTCACTTTCAGTTGGTTTTGAGTGGGCTTGCAGGGGCTTGTCCTATGGAGTGAGACATTTTCTCCCTTTTGATCCTCATGATCGAGCATGGATATGGTTGGGCATATACTACTTCCACACAGGTTCTTTTATGGATGCATCTTATGTACAGCAAGTCCAGTTTCCACAGGTATTTCATCTTGAGAATCCAAGAGTGGGAGATCCAATATGTATATAGAGAGAAGATAGTCATGATCCAAGTAGTGCAGCACCAACATGGTAATATTTGGTAGAGACTAGCATGGAACCCAGGGATTGCAGGGCTGAGCATTTCATTGACTATTCGAGGTGAGTGGACCCTTGTAGGGGAAATTTATTTTGACTTTCCATTAAGCTTTAGTGTTGAGGAGAGCACGTCACTTGAGGGTGATTCATGGAGGTCTTGCAGTACCTCACTATGAAAACAACATGTGTAGTTGGTGGAGACCATGTTGGTCTTGGTATGGACTCATTCCTGGATGAGGCCACATGTCATGTGCATGAGACTCATGGTGTTGATATGATTCAGGATTATGCTTCACAGGGTATTGCAGTTCACGTCCTAATATGGAACCTAGGGGATGGAGTGCGTGATAGTTCATCTTTAGATGGATCCTATTGTGTTTCCCACAGGTGGACATGGGACCCTGGTATTATATTTGGATGGATTTATTTATTTCTTGAGGAAAAGCAATATTCTAACAGGGAGGACTATAATGTCCCCACTTTGGGACATCATTATATTAGAGAGTGTTATGATTACCAGAGTAGCCAGATGGAGGTTATAGCAAGTACAAGAGCTATTGATGGGTATTTTTGGGGTCCATCTTGCATCGATCATCTTATTTCATCATTATGATCTATTCCACATAGCTTGGCTTTGGTTTCATTGCATTCCGACGATTTCCGTGATTTTGAGTTATTTTGGGCTATATGTTAATCAAATTCACTAATGAGGTCATATTGGGCGTAATACTTGAAGGAAGCTCTTAGTGAAATATCTCATTGGAATTAGGAGGAATAACACTACAGGACATGATGAGAAGTGACTTTTAGTGGCCAGGGAAGCCACAAGGAGGGATAAACTACTTTTTAAAGGTAAAATGGTTAATTAATTAATTAAAGTGATTTAATTAATTAAGTAATAATTAAATAAAGTAAAGGTCACTTGGAGAGACAAGGTGAGAAGGGAGGATGAAAGAGATATAGGGGCCTCTATTCTCTCATTATGTTGTTTATCATTTGGTATCTGGCTTCTTGCTAGTGAGCCCATGCACTTGGGGTTTTTGAGGGTTTTGACTTAACAAACCCTAGAGATCAGATCGGTGGTGAAATATCCCACCCAAATTGGTCCAAGCTTGGTCACGGAGGTGACATATTCCTCCCTCGCCATTCTACATTAGATCTACTTAGTTACAACAGGTTTCTACATCAGTTATATGTTCAGAGAGAGCTTGGGTGCAGCTTCAGGGGATTTCCAGCAGGAGGGCACACCACCTTGAGGAGATTAGCTTGATCTAGGAGGAGGAGAAGGATTCTGAGGAAAAGGAATTCTGGGTATTCTTTTTATGGCCTAGGGTGCCCTTCCTATCCCTTTTCGGAGGAGGTTTCTATGTCATATTATTTATTGGAGTTCAACACAGGTTCAGAGAGAGGAGGGGTCACCACAGATTGAGGATCCTATATTTTGGAGGGTCGATTCTTCAGTGTTCATCCTGAGACTTTGCCAAGGGGTTTCCCTTGGTCCCATCTACAGTTTGAAACTTTTATCAGGGGATTTGGTATATTATTTCTTGGAGGACGAATTCTTGGTTTTGTTCAGCCAGTGAGGGGTGTATTGTGCTAGGAAGATATTCATATTTTAGTTGGGTTATGAGTTGGTTCATCTGGGTTTTTGGTCTATATCTTGGAGAGGCTTTTGGAATCCTGGATATTCATCTATCTTGTATTTTGGAGGCCAGACACTCTACTATCTTATATGTATTCCAGATCTGCCCCATTTTGTATGAGGACAACCATTGTTATGAATAAAATCCGATATGAGGTATTTTTGGATATTCCTTGTGTTGTTGTTCTTGCATCTTGTTGAGATATGTTCCATTGCTATATATATATTGATTATTCTTGAAAACACACATAAAACCCATTAGTATAATCACTAGCGCAACTTAAAATACCAAAATCTGCAAAGTGTTTGAAGAAATGCCACAACCAGAAAACACATAAAAATTCATGAAAAATGCAATGTTCTTGGCATCTTGTCTTGGGAACATTACATAATATGAGAACAAAACAAGGTAGTAGAAAAATGAACAAATATAGGGGTTCATTGGCCAAAAAAGGATTTGATCTAGAACTCATCCCAGCACAATGATCACCCCATATTTGTAGAATGAAGCACCCTTGCACGTATGGCATACCTCCCCCTAGATGGGGTGATATCCAACCCATATTGTGCATGGAAATCCACCCCTAAATTAATATACTTACCACATGGCCCTTTGATCCACGTGTTAGAGATGTCGGTTGAAGGTCATGGAGGATGAGACATAAAATTGGATGAGGCACCAAATACTTCATGCAAGCTCAAACTAGGAGCTTAAAGTAGGGTTTCATGGTGGATGTCAGAAGCCATAAATTATGGTAATTGAACTTTAATTGCCATTTAAAGACCATGAAACAAGAAGAGAGAAATTTCTTAAGGGTGTTTTATGCTTGGATACTACATCAATCTACTTCATATTTCTACCTGGTTAGACATCGTCATCAGAGGAAGTTGCAGGTCAGGTTTATTCTTACCAGAGCGTCCATTATCTTTGTGATAAACATGTCGAGATAGGGAAGATTCCAAAAGTGTGGGAGAGGCATGCACATTCCATTTGGTTGGCCTTTTTCATAGGTCTTCATCATTGAAAGCTCGAGAAATCATGGGTGTTGGATGTAAAGGATGACCTAGGTTCTACCTTAGTTCACCAACAAAACCATTTTCACCATCGACCCCTCTAGTAAATCAAAAGGAAACACTGCGCACAAAGTGCATAATGCAGTCTCACCCGAGATGGCTTATGGGTGATTGCATGACCCAAGTGTCTGTAATAAGGGAAGGGGTTTGGGATGTTCTACTTCTTCTACTCTTAATTTAACATGCATTATAGCATAACATTCATCATACCTACTATTGTATACATTCAATAACATTCATTCTTCAGGACTATTCTAGTGTGTGTTGTTAATAAAACCTAACAAATGCATTCATCTACCCATTCATTCACAATTCCAGAAAAAACAAAAAGCATTCAGACACATTGCAACTCAATACTTTACTGTGGTTCACCCCCCCCTCGGGCTACTTCCACAAAGATCTTCTGCTTTACTCATTCTTCATCAAAATAGCATTACACACATTACATCAAAAGGGTGCATTTACAATGTACATAAGTTTAGTGGTGAGGCGGACCAGTGTCACACCAAGCTCCACAAATTGCGACCTAAGCCTCGGTTATACTCCATAAGTTTCCATTAGCTCCTCAGCTATACAACCAAAACTAAACATATCCAAAACTCAAAACTCAAAAAGGTTCTCCAAAATATATTCTTCACACATCATTTCTAAGATATATACCCTAGATGCCTCATAAATCCTCTATATATACCATAAAATGGGTAAAGACCCTTAAATCATGCTCCAAAACCCTAATTCTAAGTGGACTCAACTTGTCCACATTCCAACTTCCTTGCACATGGTTATTTTTCATCCTTTCTTTGACTTTGTGTTGATCTTCCTTCTTTCATGGTGCACTGCTTCCTTTACCTTTTGTCGTGCTGCTTTCCCTTCTTTCCTAGCACGCACTACTTTCTTTGGTCCATTCCTCGTTTACTACGTTGAATCCCAGAATTTCATACTCCAACAGGCCCCCAACACTAACTTGTGGCTCATCTTGAGCCACTCAAGTCGTGTCTGCCTCTTGCACAGATTTCTCTAAGGCATGTAATTTCTTTGTGAGTTCATCAACTTGTGCCTTCGCCTGCGTTCTCTTTTCTATTAGGTTCTCCAGGGCCTGCACTGTGTTGTGCTCCTTAAATACTTCTATGATATCTAAGTGTGTATGTTCTAGTCTTCTTTTCTCTATCTCCAATTATGTTATCATATTCTTTTCTTCCTCATGTAGGGAATCCAACTGAGCCTTCCTTGCTTTCCATTCCCCTTGAATTGTCTTTAATTCTACCTACAGTTTTTTCATTTCTTGCACGACCCTCAATCTCTCTGATATAGGCATTGTATTTTTCCTTTGCTTTAGGTCTTGTACTATGGTGTTTATCTTTTCTTCTCTCTGATCCAACTACTAGATCCCTTCATCTTTTGCTAAGATCTTCCATATCTGCACGGTTCTTTCATAAATATCTGCTACTTCTTTGACTTCTAGTGCAATAATATCCATTTGTTCTATGGCATGTTGTTCCCTCTCAAATCTGACCTATGGTGGGGTAGTTGGTTTCATCTTCTACACCAATTCTCTTATCTCCTACTTGTACCCATCCATCACCTGCGTTATCCTCTTTAGCTTTTCTTCTGTGTTGATTTCTTCTACTAGTGTGCTATCCAGAATTGTTTTGAAGACTTCTTAAAGTCTTTGCTCCAATTTATCTGTGCATCATTTTTCCTCCTCATATTCAATCTACACTTCTTTAAGAACTATCTCTAGCACTTCCTTTTCTTCCTTGGCTGTCTCCAAATTTGTGGCATATGTACCTTCCCTTGATTGTACTTCTTGCACTATGATCATCTGCAACTTACATAATTAATTTATTGGGATATTGGATAACTGCAAGTCCAAGTGTTCCACATCCTTCAAGGGTCTCTATGCGGTTTACTCATCTACTTGTAACATTATTTGACTTATCTTAAATTTTATGCTTCCCATTATTTCAATATGGACTGTCTCCCTTTATTGATGTATGGGTACTAGTTGCGTTGTACTTCTCTGTTGTGTGACATTGAGTTGTAGGCTCTCTAGAACTTCTTTGAATTCTAGTTTCTTCTTCATGAGTTATTCTCTTTGAGATTCTGTGATATAGATTGCTTCTTCTCCTCAGTCTTGAACTTTATCAGCCACTAACTCTGTGTCATCTTCTGTTATTTTAAGCTCAATGGGATTCTTTTGTTCCTTCATCTTCTTTATTTGTTCTCCCATCTGCATGGTTGATTTCCTATTTTCTGACTGCCCAGGTTTCGCTACCTCTGGTATACTTCCAATCCTTGTATCCTGTGTTGATATTCCATATTTCTTTTGTGCTTCTCCATTTGTTCTTTATGCATTGTTTGTTCCTATCATTGAGGCTAAGCAAAGAAAATCCAATGCAAGTATTTTTGGCATGTATATCCAAGAGATGGAGGAGAATATGGTGAAGGAGAATGAAGGGATAGCCAACTTTAAGGAATCCATGCATAACACATGGATACAAGCCAGAAGAGACCCTGAGAAAAAATGGCTAAAGATGCAGTTTTGCATTACAACATAAGAATTTTAATGGGTTCTCATAGAATGTCCAGATCAATGGAAAATTCCACTAACAGGAAAGAAAGAAGAAAAGGGAAAAGAACGAGAAGAAGTTTCCACAACACAAAAATCAAACAACCCAACATACATCACTAGAAAGGAAGAAGAGTGCATCAAATCAACAATCATTGGTAAAACAATGAAGAATCCAATGAAGAAGGAAACAATACTGAGAGCTTCAGTGATAGGAACATACAATGCATAAATAACTAACCGAGAAGAAAAGAAGAAAGATGGAATCTCAACACAAGAGACAAGCACTGGAAGTATACCAGAGGTAATAAAACCTACGTTGTTAGAAAAGAGGAAATCAACCATGCAGATGGGAGAACAGAGAAAGAAGATGAAGGCACAAAAGAATCCCATTGAGCTCACAATCACAGAAGACGATGCAGAGTTAGTGGCTAATAAGGTTCAATACCAAGGAGAAGAAGCACTCTATATCGCAGAATCTCAAAGAGAAGAACTCATGAAGAAGATAATAGAATTCAAATAAGTTCTAGAAAGCTTATAGCTCAATGTCACACAACAGATAAGTACAACGTAGTAGGTACCCATACATGAAGAAAGGGAGACAGTCTAGATAGAAAAAATGGGAAGTGTGTCATTTAAGATAAGTCAAAGCATGTTACAAGTAGATGAGGAAACCATGAAGAGACCCTTGAAGGATGTGGAACACTTGGACTTGGCGTTACTCAAGATCCCAACAAAGGAATTATATAAGTTGTAGATGAGCATAGCACAAGAAGTACAATCCAGGGTAAGGACAAATGCCACAAATTTGGAGACAACCAAGGAAGAAAAGGAGGTGCTAGAAACTATCCTAAAAGAAGTGCATATTGAACATGAGGAGGAAAAATGATGCACATATAAACTAGAGAAAATACTTGAGGAAGTATTTTAGACAATTCTGGATAGCACATGTTGTGCTGCTTATATGTTTAGTATAATGCACTCATTAATTATCAATCCAGGATTTGTAATCAACAGAGTTACAAGACACCAGTAAGAAAGGTAATTCTAATGTCATGAATATAGAACTATTCTAGATTATGTATGCTGGGA
>JASDQU010102501.1:324040-335218 GCA_032191745.1 Picea mariana
CAGGTGTTGCCGAAAGTGTCGGTAGTTAGATTTTTGTTGGTGCATTGTTGAAGTGTTGAACCCTGGGTATGCCCTTATGCCAACACATCACTTGAGAATTTATTTGGTTTTGATCTCTCATCAACCTCTCATTTTCTTCTTTATAACTCTGCACTTCTATTTCCAGACTTATCGCAATCTCTATTAATGTTTCTTATTTCGGTCCTCTGCTCTTGTGCCCATTGGATTATGTCTCTACATTACCTTCCTCCATGTCCCAATTATCATTCTTATCTTGAAATTATATGTTTATATCCCCTAATTCTGCAAAATATGCAAGAAAACATTTTTGTTAGAATTATGCATATCATAAAAAATTGTCAATTAATGCTACAGGTCCTTTTATGAAGATTTGTATCACAATTATTCAAATTCTAATAATTCCAACTTATTTTCCTCTGAACAATATTTCTAACTATTATACTCATGCCCCAGTCTGACCTCTGAGCTGAAAGTTATGGCTTCCTGAAAAAGCCGCTTTCACCCCATTTGTGCATTTTCTCCATTGGTGTAATTTTATTCAAATTTCAACTTTGATCAAATGTAGCAGAAAATATGTCAGGAACTAGAGAAACTTTTGTATGATGAATAGATAATAATAATAATGAGAAATAATTCATAACAACTCTCAAATTTTCAATCCGATTCTCTAGTAAAAAACTGCAGCAATCTAGAAATGACAACTTTTCCCTTTTCACCCCTTTTTACATAGAATTTTTGATAAACTGGTTATCTCTCATTTGTTCTCTTCTAGAAAAATTTCACTAAATCAAAGTGGCCTTTTTTGACGAGTATATAAAATTTCAAGTAAACAGAGTTTTCCGGTTTCGTGATCTGGGGTCACTTTTCCTCCGAAAATCTCATAAATCCAAAACAAAGTGGCCTGGAATAGTGGATTTTTGCCTATTTCAGCATACCTAGTCCAATCCCCTTAGGATTTATTCAATTCCTTCGTGGGTTATTTGTGTCTACTTTTTGGACTCTCTCCATGAATTTTGTCTTAATATGGACTAATACCAATGATATAGATCCAGATCTTTAAAAACCATTATTTTGCAATTTCTTACAAATCCAAGCATAAATGGACAATGGATCTCTCTGACACTTTTTTAGATCTCCTCTCTGTGGAAAATAGTAATAATTTTCATCCAATTCTGATGTAATTTGATCCAGTTATGGCCAAAATAATAAAATGACTCTAGACAACTTTTTTTTTTGAAATTGTGGAACAGTTTTGCCTACGTGCAATCTACACCGTCTATCTCAAATCAAAAGAAATATGAACCATTGATATTCTAGCATTGAAAACTTGTGGCTAGACCTCCATAATATTTTCAGAACTCTTCTTCATCGGAATATTGCCTATCGAAAATTTTAAGTCGTTGGGTACATGAATCCTCCCAAAAATCACAGTATGAAGCACTCTCAGACTCTTCCCATAGGAAAGCTTCCGTCAGAACACAACTTGCCATGATCCTTGACCATTACGAAATATGAGCTATGATAACCTATTAGGCACTCTCTATCAAACTCACCCATCATAATCCTTCCCGAACGAGCCTTCCGACAACCTCCTCCCAAATATTTGCACTCCACGGCTATGTGGCACTAGAAGATTCGCCTTCCCTTCCTTACATGTCCTCTGACATTGTTATCGGACTAATCAGTAGGTGCGGACACTAACTGATCTCCCTAGATCCACCTATATCTAGAACAAAACACGCCAGAACATGATGCTTTCCTTAAGTTTTAAATATTGAATTTACTAACCAAAGAGGGATGGGTGACATACCGTTTAAATGTCGCTTCATCTCGCCATCGCCATCCTAGCTCCATTCCAATGCTCATACAATGATGTTCCTGCAAAAGAACGCAACCATCCAAAGTGATAGCAATAGCATAAACTCAATATAAACCTATGTACGTGATCAAGGAATCATACAATAAAACACAACAAGCTTTATAGGAAAGAATCATATTACTGTATCATATTAAATGTGAAAGAGAGATTACAACCATGGCCTTGATGTCGTAAAGTCCCTTCCAACCGTCCTTTGTTCCCCACACACTTTCACTCCAAGGATTCTAAGACCATGGATCTGATAGCTACTCACAATCTATCTTGACAAAGCAAATCTCAAAGCCACTCCAACCAAGCTAATAATCCCAAGCCAACCAAAGCTAAGCTCAAGAACCCCTTCTCCATGAGAGCTCCTCTCCTTTTATAAGTTGAAGAGGATAAGGTGAGGAGGTTAGGATGATCCCACTAAATCATGAAAGAGAGTAAAATCTAAACCATTCGGATGCCACCTCACCATGGAAGTTTCTCCTTCTAGAAGATTCGAGAAAACACTCATTTTTCCCACGTGTAAGCATTCTCGCACCCTGCTTATAGTGAAACCTGTGAACTATTCACACCCTAGCTATGATGCAGCCTGCAAGAATTAGGAATTCTCACACCCTAATACATAGGCAGCCTGTGAACTTCCCTTTTTATAAGGTTTTTACAAAGGAAAATGCAACTTCTTTTCTCAGGAAAAGTTCTTCTCCCTTCTCTCTTGAGGAACTCAGGCCACTGACCCCTCTGAAAGCAATAGATAGGTTTACATCATTAACGTTCATAGGGATGATGAAAATAATGTGTAACATAGAGCCCCCCAAAGTATGAAGTTAGAACAGAGTGATAGCTGAAATACTTTGTCGAGTGTTTGTAGGGAACAAGAAACAGTCGGTTGGAAACCTACCAACAAACAAGGAAATACAGTACAATAATATATCATCACTGAGGTAGGTATTTCCATACTCAGAATACAAATGACTCAAAGCATAAATGTCGACATGCAAAGATCCATGTCAAGTAAGACAGGTCATGGCCACGAAACATACACTATGGATCCATTCCAATATGACTCAAATCTGAACATAGACACCAAAAATACACTATGGATCTATGTGTTAAAGACTCAAATTTGAACATAGCCACCAGACATACAATGTGGATCTATGCAACAGTACATTGAATATACTCCAACGCAACCTGGATCTGTCAGAAAATATCCAGGGTCTTCATCTCCACCACTCTATATTACGAATCTAACGATATGAATACATATGTTGAAGTCGAACATGGTAGAAACCACTTGATTATCAGTCATTAGTGTATACCATTAACAAGTGCGAGGGAAATCACCATTAATGTCAATGAATCCCAAGGTACACTAGTACAATCCAATGAATGTGAATAAATGAGCTAAATTCGAACACTCGGCGGAATCTCCCGATTAGGGGTCAATAATGAAAACCCACTTTCGAAAGAGAGGAAACCTGCCATTAAGGCATGCAAGTTCCAAGGTACCAATTAGTTTCTAAGTCTAATTCCTGGATAATGAGTTGAAGTCGACAAGAAAAGACTCGTCACAGGAGGGCCTTAATGTATCTCACATCAATGACACGAAACAAGTAACAAGATTTGATGTAGATCAGAGTAAAAGGTGATTTAGGACTGACTCAGGGATGGCCGACGCAATAGAAGGCTTTAAGACTGCATAAATGCTTGATGTAATAGAAGGCTTTCCGGGTTGAACTTCTCTTTGAACATATTGATGACACGACAATTGTCTTGGAAACACTGACTCAACAAGAGGGATCACAGACCGATTTGTAATCTTATAAAGGAGTATGATCAGGAGACAAGTGGATTTTCCAACCTAGACACAAGGCGAGTGAAAGGGTGTCATGTTCAAAAGTGACTCTTCCACAGAATACAGGTTTAGATACATTTCTTTCCCTAAATTTTCCCCCACCATTTCTGGCGAGTACCTCTTTATTTTTACGCAAGCTTGAGGAGGATAACATATGCTTGAAATGTAAGCTCATCCTTCTGATGAGTCCCTCAGAGTATGTTTAATGAACCCTAAGAAGGAGTGGTTCGGTCCCATATGGGCCTTTCGATGTTTGTTTAACGAGTCCAAAGAAAGAAATCTCGGAGGTTTTTCATGATTATAGAGTCTGGAAAAATACTTAAAAGAGAACTCTCTCAGTTCCTTTTTCGTAAAATAGTCCGATGAGACCAAAAAAGAGATAAATTATCGCTCACCAGATGCTTTCTTCAAATACTTTATCGAGCGTGAAAATAGCAAGGTCGTTCGGCTATCTTTTCATGTTTAGAGAGTCTGAAAAGAGATTAAAGAGGACTCCAATGGGTTCCTTTTTCGTATAACCTTTGTGAGTCCGAAAAAGTGATAAAAGTATACTCGGTTACATTCTCACGTATTTACGAGCATGAGAAAGAACAAAGACTAAGCTCGGTAACTTATTCTCATGTATTTATGAGCATGAGAAAGAACAAAGACTAAGCTCGGGATTGTTTTCATTTTTATGCAAGCTTTAAAACAAAACAAAACTATGCTTGGACCTGGTTTCATTTTTACGCAAGCTTGAACCAGAGGGAACTATGCTTGAGGTAAGTGGTTTCATTTTTACACAAGCTTGAACCATAGAAAACTATGCTTGCAACTTCCCAACGCATGGTTGGTACTTAGCCCCCAGCTTAAGAAGCTAGTGGCTCTAACTTCAGCATGAAGTCCAGAGGCTGAGGCAAATGCCCCCCAAGCTTTGTTTCATCCAACTGCAAAGGAGAATGAAATGAAGCTTCAAATACTAGATGAAGGACTTGAATCAAATAGAGAGGGGGGAAACTATTTCATTTTTTAACTAGCTTGACACAGAAACAAGAACTATGCTCGTAACCTTTGTTTCATTTTTTAACAAGATTTCCATAGAGACGAAAAAACTATCCTCTTAAGTTGTTTCATTTTTTAACGAGCTTGAAATCAGAAAACCATGCTCAAATACCTCTATTTCATGTTTTAACGAGGTTGCCTCAGAGACGCAAAAACTATCCTCGGAAGTGGTTTCATTTTTTAACGAGCTTGAAATCAGAAAACCATGCTCAAAGACCTCTGTTTCATTTTTTAACGAGGTTTCCTCAGACATGAAAAAACTATCCTCGGATTCTCTCTTCTTGATCATGGATTCCAAGAGGACAATGCTCCGGAAGGAGACCATGTCAAGGGACAAAACTCGATCATGGCTTCCAAGAGGTCTTCGCTGGAAGGAAGAAACGCACTCTGGAAGGACACCATGTCGAGGGTCACGACAAGAGTAAAGAGATCATACTCTAACAACCCTATCAAAGAGATCACCATGTCAACTACTGGATCTAAGTCATCGGAAGTTGAAGCCATGGGTGACAACGCCACATAATTGACCTGTGGCGGGGGTGACACCGTCTGCATATAAGAACCATTTAGAGAGGCAATCCAGTTAGGGTCAATGAATGAAAGTTGATCAACATTCACAACTCATCCATCGTGAGGGAAATATATCACACGAAAAAGAGTAGACACAATAGCTTTCATGGCATAGACATAATCTCGCCCAAGGAGTAAAGAAAAATCCAAGGGGTCTTGGACTACCATGACATCAATAAAGACAGTTTTCCCTCCCAAAGTTACAGGAAACTGAGGAAGGGTCCCTAAAGGTTGACTGGTTCTTCTGTTAAAAGCTAACAAATTCTACGTAACCGGTGCAAGTGGAGGACAACCCAAAGCTTGTCAAGCAAAAGAGGACAAAATACTAACGGAGGCACCTTCATCTGTCAGTGTCTGAGGAACGTCTCAACCACAAAATTGTACTATAATATGGAAAGGAATGTAAGAGGGAAGATGAGGTCCAGTTAGCACACCCCAATCAAAATGGATGGCCTCATTACTTGGAGGAAGTTTCACGGGAGAAGGAGGAATACCCCCTGACACGGCAGAGTCTGTATCAATGAGAAAAACATGGGCAGTATCGGGTTTACTCTCTAACGGGAGAGTAGGATCGACCGATGATGAGATCAGATCAACCACTTGGGTTTCATTCTCCAAGGGGAGAATGGGGTCGACAGGTGTAAATGGATCGACCACTTGGGTGACACTCTCTAACGGGAGAGTGGGATCGACCGAGGATGGGATCGAATCGACCTCTTTAGTTTTTCTCTATGAGGGGAGAACGAGGTTAACCGAGGATGGTATCGGATCAACCTCTCTGTCAACTGGTTCAACTAAGGACATGACCATATTGACGACATGATCAACTGGATTGACCGGTGAAGGGACCGGAGTGATCATTCCATCAACTACAGGTGGGTTGAGAGAAAGCTTGCGATAAGCGGCTGGAAGTTGAGGCTGTGAAACAGTCATGTCTTCTAGTAATTTTGAGGCTTTGTCCATATGAGGGCAAAGATGAGTTAGATGACTCCATTTGCATAACATACATGGGAACTTGACTCTACTTTTCTTCTTCCCAACCGTATCATGACGAGTTGATAGGAGGTCATCAGTATGTTGTTCAAAGGCTGATGACATGGGTTGGTCAGGGTGTGTAGACCATACTTCTATAACCTTGGATAGACCAGGGCAATCCTTAAGAATATGGCTACCCTTACAAATCCTGCAAGGGTACTTGGGCTTACGGGTTGTTTCGGTGATCTTGACATCATCAACACTCCCAGCACGAGTAATAGTAATTGGTTGTTTTCCAACATGTTCGACAGTGGTTGGAGGTTTGGATCCTTGCTTAATTTTCTTCTTCTTATTCTTCCTTTTCTTCTTCTTCTTATTCACCAAGTTACTAGCTTCAGAACTTTCGCTCGATGAAGAAGATGGAACGGAAGGCGACCTTACAAGTGAAGAAGGCGAAGAAGACCTTACTAGTGAAGACGGTGAAGGATCAACGCGAGGTTGATTTTCTTGGGGGGAAGTGCTTACGACCGAAGCATTTATTGCATTTGGGATTACCTGAGTGGAAAACAACCATACCGGTAATCCAATTGTGAGACCTGGAAGTCTCAAAGTAGCGAGGTGAGGAGGACCAATGTTTCCATAAGAGGGAAAAACAAAAGGTTCCCCTGGAGCAGGGGTTCCTTCATTGGTCATTCCAGGAACTGACGCCATTAAATAAATCCAACCTAGAGTCTGCTAGGGAAAACAAACAGCACACGCTGAAAATCTAGGAAGCAAGCAAACAAACAAAACCTTCTCACAATGAACTCACTAGTTGGTGATGAAATCCAATGTTGTGGGAACAATGTAAGAAGGGGATGAGATAGAGCGGGTGGAAAAGCTACGTTGACGACCTGCTTAACGGACTTACACCCTGGTACAAGCTCCCACACATAATCATGGGTATACCCTCCAAGGAGCCCAAGTGAGTTTCGCCAACGTCGATTCTAGGTACCGTGAAGACTTGCCCCTCCACAGTCACCTTGTTTAAAGACCCTAAAGAGATAGGCCACTAAGGTTACCAATCACTACAGTGATGCCTGGGGAAACAGTCGATAGTCCGATCCACGCGCAAGAGCAGGGTATTTAGCCCGAAATCAATGTGAAAGGCTTCCACTCATCATTGTGGGTATACCTCTCAAGCGACCCCCATAATACACGTAATATCTACACCAAGACCAACAAAGCAGGGTGAGTAACTCTGCTAGTCTCAATGCGACCTCGTGATTGACCCTTGTGTTAGAAGGGATTCCCAGGACAAAATGTAATAAGTGGATTTAACCGCTCCCTAACTCAAGATTCTATGTTTGTTTGCAACTTTGGAAAGTTATCTTTCACACCTATTCCAAAGCCCTACAACTAATCTAATGTAGGTTTGTTACAAGAAAAGATAAAAATTTCTAATCAATTTTTATAAGTGCTTTATTTTATGGCTGTTGTTACTCAAAAGGAAGATGGCGTGGACAATATGGTGTTTTGACCAACTCGAAAATTATGCAAAGATATGAAGATGCAATCTTTTCATTTCGATGAAATCTATGCTACGAGAATGAGAAAACATTTATCATTCCCATATGCACAATGTCCCAAAGTATATTAAACTCATCAATATCAAGATTCTCAAGAAATGAGAAAAAGGTACTGAACACCAATGCATGATTCATGCCCCCCCCCCCCTTGGCCATGAGGGGGAAAATTTTTCATAATTTAAGATCAAAAAATGCCAAGAATCATGCAATTTCGCTACTTCAAATGCAAGGATGCCCCCAATCTAATATAAAGCAAGAAATTAAATCTTTTTGTTTCAAAAATTTCACTAAAAGCAATAATGAACTTTCTTAAAACAAAGTAACCCAAACTAAAAGTTCTCTTTTAAAGCGAACTATTCAGAAGAAATCTGATCTTTCCCTAAACAATTCTAAAGAAAACACATGCTTTGTAATTGAAAGACACTCAAAGTAAGAGACTAATCCTTCAAAACCAAACAAAGCAAAGATGGATAAACTCAACTCAAAGAATGTCAAGAAGACTGTAAAAAGATCAATATAGGCTCCAAAAGTTCAATCCAGTTGTTCAAAGCAAAACTGGGCATCAAAAAATGACAAGACCCAATCCAAAAAAAATTTACAAACAAGTTTGCAGGTTGGCAATGTATTACAGTGCGAGAATCAAAGATTCTCGCAGGCTAAACAAAGGTTGACTGCGAGGGGTTCGCACTGGACTTAACACCAGGGTGCGAACTCAGGTCTTTCTCACATGCCACTAAAGGGTACAGTGCGAGAATGCCTGTAAACAAGCAAAAATTTGAAAAAGGACTAGGAATCTAAGTGAACTTCTAGATCCAGAGAGTCTGGATGGATGTCCCACAGACTCAGAAACCAGAAAACAAGCAATCAAAGGAAGGGAAACTAGACTAACTAGGAAACAATCCACTCCCCAGTGGAGTTGCCAATTTTGTTATCAGACTAATCGATAGGTGCGGACACTAACTGATCTCCCTAGATCCACCTAGATCTAGAACAAAACACACCAGAACATGACGCTTTCCTTAAGTTTTAAATATTGAATTTACTAACCAAAGAGGGATGGGTGACATACCGTTTAAATGTCGCTTCATCTTGCCATCGCCATCCTAGCTCCGTTCCAACGCTCATACAATGATGATCCTGCAAAAGAACGCAACCATCCAAATTGATAGCAATAGCATAAACTCAATATAAACCTATGTACGTGACCAAGGAATCATACAATAAAACACAACAAGCTTTATAGGAAAGAATCATATTAAATGTGAAAGAGAGATTACAACCATGGCCTTGATGTCATAAAGTCCCTTCCAACCGTCCTTTGTTCCCCACACACTTTCACTCCAAGGATTCTGAGACCATGGATCTGATAGCTACTTACAATCTATCTTGACAAAGCAAATCTCAAAGCCACTCCAACCAAGCTAATAATCCCAAGCCAACCAAAGCTAAGCTCAAGAACCCCTTCTCCATGAGAGCTCCTCTCCTTTTATAAGTTGAAGAGGATAAGGTGAGGAGGTTAGGATGATCCCACTAAATCATGAAAGTGAGTAAGATCCAAACCATTCAGATGCCACCTCACCATGGAAGTTTCTCCTTCTAGAAGATTCGAGAAAACGCTCGTTTTTCCCACGTGTAAGCATTCGCGCACCCTGCTTATAGTGAAACCTGCAAACTGTTCGCACCCTAGCTATGATGCAGCCTGTGAGAATCAGGCATTCTCGCACCCTAATACATAAGCAGCGTACGAACTTCCCTTTTTATAAGATTTTTACAAAGAAAAATGCAACTTCTTTTCTCAGGAAAAGTTCTTCTCCCTTCTCTCTTCAGGAACTCAGGCCACTGACCCCTCTGAAGGAAACAGATAGGTTTACATCATTAACGGTCATAGGGATGATGAAAATAATGTGTAATAGACATGGCATGATAAAATGGAAACTTACATGGAACTATCCTTCATCCTTAACCCCCCATAGAAACATTCTCATCTGATAGATTGGATGATAAAAAATTGTGTCGATCCATGACAATGATCATCTCAACCTCTGAAATTGTGCACTGGTTACCTCAGTCGGACTTAATTCATCGAAAACTATTCTAAACGATATTTTCTGAAAGAACATCTCTAAGAGATATGATGGTTTAGAATGACCCTGATTGATCTGACGACTCGTGTTCTTTTGGGCTTCTGCCATAGAGTTTCTCTTCTTCAGACCTCAACTCATGCCATGTTTCAACACTTTTCTGAAACCCGACTTTTGATGAATAGCTAGGATTAGCCCTCAATATGATGAATGGTCCTCCTTCATCTATCTCACACCATTGGACTCTTCCCTTTGGACTCAACCTCATTCCTGACTCCAAGTATTTTCGAAACATTCTTGCCGAAGGCCTTTCGGGAATGCCTTTCTCAAATCTTTTGCGATTGAATCTTGACTATGGATCCTCATGATTGAATTAATATGTGTTGTCGATCCAAAAAACTTCACAGCCACCATTAACACATAGGAATTCAAACTAAAAGGACAAATTTGACTTGACAAATTGCATATCGACACCATGAATTACTTCTTTGACTACTCTAAAGCATTGAAACTCAAAATCTGCTAAATTTTTTGGGGATTTCACTTATGTTCCCCATTTTTATAAAAAAATTCACGGGATGAAATATGCAACCATGAATCTTCTTAATTTTTGTTAGTTCCTAGCCCATACAAGCTCTATGTTGAACCTCAAGCTTTGATACCAGTCTATAATCTACCCAAACAACCATAGTGGCTAGGCCACGCTACTCGAAAAATGCACTTCAAAATTGATTTTAATTTCTGAATTTAATTGACAAAGAAGCATGAAAGACTCACATGCAATAATCAAGATTCATTCTACAACATAAAAGAAATGAAAAATATGTCATACATAATAATAACTGACAATCATGCATATTTTAAATATGAATCTCAAAGATAATAACTAATACACATAAAAAATAAACATACAAACATAGAAACACATGACATAAAGCACTTGTATTTAATAAAATCAATCACCAACTAGTTGCAGACGAAGGATGTTCCACCCAACCATAGATGTTGTTGTTCCAAATCTCAATGATAGGTCACCACCGAGCAAGGACTATGAATCCACAAGGATGGGTTCCTGGATGACACTCAACTTCCCAAACCAATCATCACTCAAGATCTCATAGGTTTCTCAACACACTGCAATCCAAAGTACACCAACTCTCTTCTCTCCATCCTGCACCACCCAAAGACAATGAACCCCCTTCA
>JASDQU010102502.1:10285-23757 GCA_032191745.1 Picea mariana
ATTGAATTTTGGGCGCAGTTGTATTTTGAGGGCGATTATCAATTCGCGGGCTACAGAAGTCAGGCAGAAAGCTTTGTCTGTTCAGTACTCCCAGGGAGTCCATATTCTTCCGTTTCTAGGACTCCAGGTGAGTTCAATAGCGATCATCGTGCATGGGCTTTCTCTCTGTTATATTAAATTTTAAAAGGGCTCCAGGTTTGAAAACAAAATAAATCAAAAGTAAAATGGATGTTTTACAGTGTCAATGCATTTAATTTTCAACTAATTTGTCACGGTCTGAGTTCTGAGTGGGTTTAACATTAAGAACATAACATGTATTTAGTTGTAAGATTTTACAAGTTCAAATCTAGAGAAGGTAGGATATGTATATCTCTTTAAATTTTATCAATCAAAATGATTAAAAGAAAAAAATCTTATACACCAATTTGATGTGTGACTTAACTTGAACTTTACCTTAATATTAATATTAATTTGAAAAATAATATTAATTTTCACATTTTTCAATTACATATATATCCATCCATATGAGTGTATAATATCCTATTTTTAATTATATTATATTATATCATGAGTTTGTTGACAATTTATAATCTATTTATCTTGTGTTTGTTGACATTCAAATTGTGCAGGTGGTTTGCTGTACGTTAGAGAGGGCGCAAATACCCAATATGTTACCAGCGCTGTGTTTTTGCTTGCAACATATAGCGATTTACTGTCCACTAAGAAGCAAACTCTGTCCTGTGGAGGTTATCACTTTAAAGCAAGCGACCTTATGTCATTCGCTAAACAACAAGTATGTCTTAGTGCATATATATATATCATATTGTTCATTTTCATTTCAACTGCACTTAATCATCATGGTACTGTGGTAATATTGAAAGGAATCGTAACAGCAATATTGTATATTACGGGGCTTTGCAGGTGGATTATTTACTTGGTAAGAATCCTCTGTGTTTATCATACATGGTAGGATTTGGTGACAAATATCCGAATCAGGCTCATCACAGAGGTGCGTCCATTGATATGCAGTACTCATCAAAGAACACGAGTATTCGCTCAGCATCGATGTGCGTGGAAGGTTTCATGCAGTGGTACAGCAGAGATGCACCCAACCCAAATCTGTTAGTAGGGGCAGTTGTTGGCGGACCAGATCGACATGACCGTTTTGAAGATTGCAGGTCTGATTCAACCAAACTCGAACCTGCAACATATATTAACACTCCTCTCGTCGGAGTTCTGGCCAAACTACGGGACATTTCATGCAAAGAAAACAATCAATGCTGATTTCCTCGATGCATTCGCCTGGTTGATATCTCGTTTAGTTCGGCGCAGCCATTATTTTCTGCTCCAAGTGCTCTCGAGGTCATCTAATCCACTGGTGCAGGTGCTGCAAGCCGAGTAAAGGAATAAGGATTAAATGGATTCAATTTTGAGCGGGCAATCTCCCCCTCTTTTCCTCTTCAGATGCACATGTACATACAGACAAAAACAACTGTCCCAACTTACCAGAACCTCACCGTTCACATTGCCAACTTTATTCTTGGAAAGAGCCAAACTGTTTTCCTAAATGAACCAACGTATATATGTTTCATCTCTGGGCGTTTAGTAAAACCAGAGTTAAGATGGTTATTCATCTCTGGGCGTTTAGTAAAACCAGAGTTAAGATGGTTCTATCCAGAATTAAAATGAATTTATATTGATTTTATTTTATAAGAATATATACTGATATCATATGCCTTTAAATATGAACTTGATCTTAGTGAAATATTATATATCATATATATTTTTTTAATTTATAAAAGAATTGGAAAATAGAATAATTCTTTTTTATTTCATTAATATTCACAAATATTCGGGACATTACTGGAGTTTCGTATGTCTGGTTAATTTTATTTTATAGAGGAACTTGAAAATTAGATAAGCCAATATGGAGAAGTAATCTTTGCAGATAATATGTAATGTTGTTGCCTAAAGATTAAGGATAAGGTTAATTTTAAAGACAAATTTATTATTGAAATAAAAGTTAATATAAATAAAAATATTAATAATGAATATTTTATGGAAGTTTTTATTTATTTATTGAAGAATATATATATATGTGTATGTATGAAGTAAAATTGAAAATGTAAATATATTAAATAAATGGTAAATAACTAAAAAAAATTATTTTTATATATTTAATATTGAAAAATAAATAAAATTTGATTAAAATAAATATGTATCAATTAAATTGTAGAGTTGAAAATAAGAAATTCTCTCTTCATAAAAGAAAGATGTTGTAAATTATTAGTGCAAAATGGTGTAGATAGTGCCTTGTTTGCGGTTCAAGATTATCAAAAGAGTTTTGGAAGAAAGGTGTAAGTGTGTCCTCTTAAGAGGTCACAAGTCCAAATCCGGAGGGGGATAGAATATGGATAGAATATGTATATGCCATGCTATGTTATGGCTTGTGAAAGCTTGTGTAGGGATGTTGGTACTAGGTTGTTGAGGACTCTGGAAGAGTTACAGGTCATTATTACAGAGTATTAGGTCAGCTACATGATGAGAGGTAAGTTTTAAGAGTTACATTTATGTGGTTGTATCGTATGCTTAAGTTTTAAGAGTTACATTTATGTGATTGTATCTTATGCTTGGTGATGGTATGGTACATGCTTGAAAGGCATGTCTTGTTGATGCATGGTACATCTTGGTGATGTTATGGTACATTGACTAGAAGAATTATTGGCTATCTTAGTGTATGGTTTGGTTACATGTTATGGCGCATAATTGAGGCTTGGCATATTTTGTTATAAGGTTGCATCTCGGTGATATGGAGGAGCATGCTTGAGGCATGTGTTTTAGGGCCTTGGTATATGACTTGAGGCACAACATTGGATGCACAATGCATGTTGGTTAAGGTCTACTTGGTGAAATACATTGTTGGTATATGGTGTGTGGCATGATATGATACACGGTATGGTGTTGTTGTGCATGGTTGGCACATGGTATGATACTTGATATTGTGTTGATGTACATGGTTGATAGTTGAGGCACATGGTACAGGTTATGATGTATGGTTGATGCACGGTTTGGTACAGGTGTTGGTGCATGGTTAATGGATGATTGGGTACAGGTGTTGGTGCATGGTTGATGCACTTAGAACACGATTGATTTTTGTTATGGTATAGGTTGAGGGTTTGGTACATGCTTCGTTGCATGGTTGAGACACATATCTTGTGATGGTATCTTGGTGATCTTGGTACCTCCTTGGTAGAGGCATGTGTTAGTGATGTTGAAAATCTAGTTGAGATGTGTCCTCGGTATATGATCCATGTGAAAGGATCTGGTTGATTATTAGTGACAATGATAGGTTGATAGGTTACAGGTTGATGTGATAGTGACATTGGCAATGATAGTGGTAGTGAAAGTTGGTCTAGACTTATATTTCAGGGCGACAGGATGGGGCAAGGAAATGAGCTTGTGACCTCCTTCCGATTGGTGCCCTAGAATCATTAAATTGGAGCTTCCTTCAGGTTGGAGCCTGAGAACTAGGTGGTTGTAGCCACATTTTGGTTGGATCCAGAGAATTTAGAGAGTTGTAGCTTCCTTCAGGTTTGAGCATGTAATAGGGGGTTGTAGCATATTTCCAGTTGCAACTAGAGAATTTGGAAGTTGGTGCTTCCTATGAAAGAATTCTTGATATATATAAGAAAACATTATGTGGTTTTCTCCCATTTGGGTTTCCACATATATACTAGTGTATTGTTTTCTTGATGTGATGTTGATATGATGTTGCTTATGTTTACATGATTATGATATATATGATTGGATCCATTCATATATGATACATCGATGATAAAATACTAAATACTATTGATAAAGATACAAATTATATATTGTGGTTAAAAGTGGTATAATTGTTCATTACNCCCCCCCCCCTCTCAATAATCCAACAATTGGTATCAAAGTGGGTTCCTTCAAGAGACAATTTAACCACTGGAAGAACATCATGATATATATTAAGAATGGAGTACCATTGTTTAATGGTCAGAATTGTCTAGAGTATGAGATGCGGAGCATAAGGACAAGAACCTTTTTAAAGGAACATGGAAATGATATTTGTTATTCAGTTTTCACGGGATATAATGCTACCAAGAAAGAAAAGACTACATCCAAGAAGGAATTGAAGAAGAATAACAAAATAGCAATGGATTTCATGTGGGAAGGATTACCTTATCCGATAAGAGAAAATGTTGGAAAGTGTTCATCAACTAAAGAACTTTGGGATAAGCTACATGATATCTAGTTTTATCCCATCATAGAGTTATAGTTTGATAAATAAGATACATGTACAAAATAGGAATAAAGATTACCATCATGTCAGACAGATTTAGAAGAAGAAGAGTGTGAAGTGACACAATCCAACATAGTTGATTTCTTTTGCTTTAATCGTGAAGAGTACATACATCTTGAAATTGAATGTCCTTAATTGAAGATTGAAAATAATGAAATAAAAGACAATACTTAGATTAAAAAGGTAGACCTGATTAGTTCTTTAGATGAACTAAACAAATAAATAGAAGAAAATAAGTCACTCAAGATAGAATTGATGAAGAAAAAGGAAATTGTTCGAAGTTTGGAAGAATCCCAAAAGGTTATTGAGAACTTAAGAGCTCAACTAGAAGAAGCCAAAAAGATCGAATAAAATATCGAAGGTCAAAAGAAGTCTTTGGAATCCAACTTAGCAACATAGAAGGAAGAAGCCAAAAAGAGAGAGAATATATTGTTAGATCATCTCAAGGAAATAACTGACAATTTAAACCAGTCTAAGGCAGAGTTTGGTCAAGAAGAGAGAAGACTTGAAGAAGAAATAATTACATTGAAGATCTAACTTGAAGAAGCAAAGATAATAGATGAAGTCAAGAAGTCTCATATGATGAAAAAAGAAGAAGAGGTGGATAAGCTTGAAGAATAAGTTGTCATGTTAAGAGCCAAAGTTGTAACATCCCCAACATCCAACTGGGTTATGCCACAAAACAATTTCTGAACTATATACCAATTAAAACATATACACACAGAAACTCTTGTGAAATTTTATGTATAAAACTTTAAAAAGACAAATGTATTTGTAAATTCATAGAATCATACAAAATAATTATTAAAAATACACATGCAACTCACACAGGAAAACCCATAAAAATAAACACATAAATAATAATGCATCATGTAATTTAACACACAATTGACACTTATCTTGGTAAAAATATCACCAAATGCATGCATACCTTCCATGAACCTCCCATCCTTAGACCACACTACTCATCACTCTTAGCAGTGGGTCACCCCCAAGATGGGACTAAACTCCACCCAGGTAAAGGGATTCATAACCAGGATGATGTATATCAGACAACAGGAAAGACTATATCACATGTTCCTACTCAAACTAATATCCTACAGTACCTCATTCCCCACATGCATGTCCCACCCCAAGAAGTGTTCCCCTTGTCTGCTCAACAGTCCTTCGGCTGCCCCACTTCCTTCCCGGGCTTTAGCAACAGGACAGACAGGAAGTCTCAGAGCCCTGTAGTTGTAGTTTGGCACCTTCAGGAATCAATTCCCAGCAATTCTCTCACCTAGAGAGAAATTTATCATGGGCCTGACAACCCACCTCTTCAGTATTGCCACGGACCTGACAACCCACTTATTCAGTCCAGCTCCCAAGATAACCAGGTACAAGTATGGGTATCGGTATGGGTACAGGTACAGTGATAGTAAGAAAACGATACAGATGACAACTAAGTGAGTGAGTGAATAATGATGGAATGAATGAATTCCCTGCAAATGAACTAAGTCCAAGCTATATGTATGCATGTTCCCAACTTGACACTTGTCATGTTGGGAGCTACTTTGGCCCACTTGTCCCCATCCGCAGAACTTAGGATAAAATAATTATCCATACTTTATAATCTAACGAATATTAGTATAATATTCCTTTTTGGCTTAAGCTCCCTAGCTTAGCCTGTTTCCTTAAATTTTAGCCCCCCTTTTCCCTAACTAGTGGAGTGTAGTCTCCCATACTCTTTTATCGTGGTCGTTCTACATGCAACGATGCATTATATTAATGATTAGACATATACAAAAATAGGCTCGTTGGCCTTTAACATCTAGGCTCTTTGGCCTAATTCCACACATAAGCCTCCTAGATTATAATAACTATATCACCAACCTATAAAACACAACATATACACAAAGGATCCCTAGCCTCAAAATCATGTGCACTTAAGTTTGTTGCGTGCAATATCCTGAAATGTGCACACTTCATCATTTTAGTACGTAGTACATGTGCGCACTATACCATGGAAGGTGCATACAAAAATTATGTCAAACGGCTCACCATCTTAAGTACATTTGCATTTACATTTACGGTTGAGTTTCGTCCTAGGGGTATTACAATCCTCTCATATTATTTATACACTGTCCTCTGTGCATTATGTACACATATACAACAAAAATTTGAAAAATACTCAAAAATATGCAGGTATTCTACCCGCATTACATCCTCATGCTCCCAAGTAGTGTCCTCAGAACCGTACCAGGTCCATTGGACCTTTACAATCCCTATAGCTCGATTTTGGAATTGTTTGATTTTCTAGTCAAGAATGCATACCGGATGCACTTGGAAAGTGTCTTCTTGCTCCACCTGAATCACATTCCAATCAATTACATGATTAGCATCACATATATATTTCTTGAGCAATGATACATGAAATGCATTATGAACATACACAGATGCAGACATTGCAATCACATAAGCTATTGAACCAATCCTTTCTAGGATTTCAAATAGTCCATAATATCTAGCTTCCAACTTGGAAGAGTTTCCCAACTTTAGTGAACTTTTGGTGTCCTTAACCTTCAAGAATACATGATCACCCACTTTAAACGCCTTATGATTTATACCCTTGTCAGCATAGCTTTAATGCCTGTCTTGTGCAGCCTTTAAATTCTGTTTAATTTTCAACATTTTCTCTTCCATTTCCGTTAGTGAATCTGGCCCAACCACTACTCTATTTGTTGGGTTATCCCATCTTACCAGTGTGTTGCACATGATTCCATAAAGTGTCTCAAATCGGATCATTTTTAGAGATGTTTGGTAACCATTTTTATAAGCAAACTCTACTAAGTGTAGGTAGTCTTCCCATTTTGATGGTTTATACATTACATACATCCTCAACATATCCTCAATCACTTGATTCACCCTCTCTATTTTTCCATTTGACTCTGGATGATAAGTTGTACTAAAATTCAAATTTGTTCAAAATCCCTTAAATAATCATTTCCAAAAATTTGATATAAATTTTGAATCTTTGTCAAACACAATTGGCTTGGTTATACAATGTAATTGAGCAATTTCTCTCATATAAACATCAACAATGTTGGCTACCTTGTGAGTGAGATTTACTAGAATAAAATGGGAAACTTTAGTAAGCTTATCCACCACTACCATAATATAATCATGTTGTTTTTTTGTTCTGGGGAGCTTGGTGATGAAATCCATTGTTGAAAATTCCCATTTCCACTCAAGAATGGGTAATGGTTGTAGAAAACCAGTTGGGTGTCTATGTTCAGCCTTTACCTTTTGACACTCCAAACATTTGGCAATAAAATCAACAACTTATTTCTTCATGCTGGGCTAATAATATTGGCTCTTGATAGCTACAATAGTTTTCTGATAACTTGGGTACCCAACATAAGATACATTATGCATTTCTCTCAATATTAATTTTTTCAATTCCTGGGAATTTGGTACATAAATTTTGCCACTATATATGAGAATTTCATCATTTTCTAGCTTATAGTCTTCAATTTTCCGTTGCAAAATACCTTGCTGTAATTTTTCCACTAACTCCTTGTATTGCAAATCTGATTTTGCAACCTTCAAAATTCTGTCTTTCAAATCTGATTGGTACATGCTACTGGTTGTAGCATGAAACTCATGCACTCTTTTGCTGAGTGCATCAACCACTTTGTTCTCTTTCCCCTTGATATGCTTTATATCAAAGTCATATTCACTGAGAAATTCTAGCCATATATTTTTCCTAGCATTTAGAGTTGGGTGATCAAATAAATATTTCAGACCATTATGGTTTGTCCTTAGCTCAAACCTTTTCCCCATGAGGTAGTGCCTCCACTTTCTCAAGGAACGCACTATAGCTACCAACTCCAAATCATGAGTGAGACAATGTCTTTTATGTTCCTTCAACTTCCTTAATTCATAACATACAACAAACCCATTTGGAATGAGGACTCCACCAAGTCCTTCTTTACATGCTATCTGTGCATACAATTAATTCTTCATTTGGATATGCAATCCTTAAAATTAGAGCACTTGTTAATAATTACTTCAAGTGTTGGAAACTATTTTCACAATCCAATGTCAACTGAAACTTCACACCCTTCTTTTGCAAGGAAGTGATTGGGTGTGCAATCTTTGAGAATCCTTCAATAAATATCATATAGTAGCCTGCAAGGCCCGTGAATGATCTGACCTCTATCACATTCTTTGGCGCTGACCATACTCTAATGTCTTTTATCTTCTCAGGATCCACTGTCGTCCCTTCCTCTCAAATGATATTCCCCAAATAATGAATTTTCTTCTAATAAAATGAGCATTTGCACAATTTGGCATACAATTGATGCTCCATTAATACTTGTAATACCATCCTCAAGTGTTGTTCATGATCTTACTTTGACTTAGAATATATAAGAATGTCATCTAAAAATACAATGACAAACTTATCTAAGTATTCTCTGAAAATACCATTCATTAAACACATGAAGATAGTTGGTGCATTTGATAATCCAAATGGAAACATTGTGAACTCATAATAACCATACCTTGTTCTGAAAGAATTCTTGTTGATGTCTTCTTCTTTAATTCTTACTTGATGATAACATGACCTGATATCAATCTTGGAGAATATTTTTGCATATTTCAATTGATCAAAGAGGTCATCAGTCATTGGAAAATGATACTTATTCTTCACAGTTACCTTGTACAATTTCCTAAAGTCAATGCATAGTCTCAATGTTCCATACTTTTTCTTCACAATCAAAACTGGGGAACCCCAAGGTGACACAGTTGGGCGTATATACCCCTTCTTCAGGAGCTCTTCAAGTTTCATTTGCAATTCCTTCAATTCTGGTGCACTCATCATGTAGGGAGTCTTGGATACTGGAGTTGCTCTAGGCATCAAACTTATGGAGAAATTAATGTTTCTTTTAGGGGGTAATATTGGTATTTCCTTAAGCACATATTCAAACTCTTTTAGGGATGCATAATCTTCAATATTTGACACCTTATATTTAGGTTTCTCTTCCATATGTGCTGCAAATATTTGACACCATTTTCTGTAACATTTCTTCAGCTGCAATGCTAAAATTTCTCTGATGGTTACTTCCCTGGGAATTCCCTGCATTGTACTTAGGTTCCTTTCTTCATCCAAGAAAGTAAATTCCTTGTTATGACAGTCTAGGATAGCATGATTTTGGTCGAACCAATCCATCCCAATTAGAAAGTCATATGAACCTAAAGGAAAGATGTTTAAATCTTCCCTGGTGTTCATTTCATTCATGTCCATAAGACATGAATTAACCATATCATTAACTTTTCTTTTGGATCCGATATCCAGCTGCACCAACCAAGATTTTCCATGATTGCTTGTTGGAAAATTCAAACTTTCCACCATATTAGGATCTATATAGCTATGACTAGCTCTTGAATCAATTAAAATATCAATGGTTTGGTTGTTGATCATACCTTCCACTTCAATCATATGTGACTGATACTCTACTTTCTTGTTTTCCACGGCTGTATAGATCCTTGGTACATTTCTTTCCATGTCCTCCATTGTTTCAGCTTGTTGTACATTATGAACAATCCTCACTTTTTCACCCCTGTGAGGACAATATCTAAACATATGATCTCCTTTACATCCCCAACATTAAATAGGTGGCTTCTTTGGCCTTTGACCCCCTATCTAAATCCTTCTTGGTTCTCTAGAAGTTGGTTGTACCTAAGGATTATTTTTGAAGAATGGTGGCTTAATTCCCTTCTTCCTATGATTCATCTTAAATTTATTTTTGTCTTCCCAAGATTTTTGGAAAGTTGGCCTTGATTTTTTTTTATCATATAGGCATTTAGCTTGCCTTATGGTCTCCTCCAATGTTTTGGGATCATCATATTGTATTTTTTCACTGATGAATGATGGAAATCCACTCAAATACCTATTAATATTAGATGTCTCATCCTTGATGAAAGAAACATATTTCATAGTTCTAAAAACATTCTTTCATATTCATCTATTGCCATACTCCCAAGTTTGAGTTCAAAGAACTCTTTCATTTTCTTGTCATAGTATCTCTTAGTCAATTTTTTTTTTTCAAAATACTTCTTGAATTCCCTCCAGGTAACATTTTTCTCTTTAATATGTTGCACCTTCACAAGTTGATCCAACCACATGGATGCCTTTCCTTTGAGTTTATAGATGGAAATTCTTCCTTCTTCATGAGAAGAATAATTATGTAATTGAAAATACTTTCTCATGCCCAACATCCATGTCTCTGCATCTTCATCCTTCTCTTTCTCACCATCAAATGTAAGAGCTTTGATTTTGTTCATTTTTCCTCGTAGCTCATCCACCCCAGACCTCTTATGCTTCCTGACAGGGGATGGACTTGATTTGCTAGGTGCTCTCTTATTGGAATGCCTCAGGGATTGATGTTTATTTCTACTAACACTTATGGTTCCTCTTTTCTCATCAAGAGACCTGTGACTTCCTGATTTTCTTGAGCCACTCTCCTTATCCAATTTATTTTCTATTCTATTCAAGCAATGCATTAACTTCATGTTGAATTCCTCTTGCTTCTCCTTAGCTTTAATAATCCTTTCATTATCATCTTTATGGATTTTAACATCCTTCCGCAAATTTTTAATGGTCTCTAACATATTCATGCTTTCATCCCTTCATTCTCCATGTCCATTAGAGTTTGTTCCTTCAATGCCCAGATGGACATCCATCCCTATGATCTGATCTTCCTGGTTGTAAGTCCCATGTGCATATTACATTCATCTGCACTTTGTGTTGATCCTGATCTGATCTAATTGTTGTTAACTCTGCAAAATGTGCAGCGAACAAAACTTTGTCAGGTTAACTGACTCATCAGTTTCATGAAAACTATGAACCATTCTGGTTCAATAATATATCATAATTATTTCTTCTGATATCCTAAAAAATTGATTGCCCAAATCAATTTTCTAGGCGAATAATTATATTATATTGTCTAAGACCTTTCCATTTCCTGCTTCCATGCTCAATTTCGAGTCTTGAGCAGAATGTTATGGTTATTTGAAATTTGTCCATTAATTTTTCTCTTCACTCTTCAACCTGGTGCAAATATGTGTTGTAATTATGCATTTTTCCACCTACTCCATTGGAGTTTTAGTAGGATCTCAATTGGGTTTCTTCATATACATATTTTGTACATTCTTTTCATGTTTCACCTTTTTTGGGGTTCTGCGATGCTAGTTATTGCCTATTGAAGTTCTAGGCCAATTCGTGTTTTTGTTTCGGAATGGTACATGTACCTTATTTGCAATATTAAACAAATTTAACATGCCCAGAAATTTAATTCAGCTCTAGGAATGCCTTATATGGTTCAATATATTTCCATAGACTACTATTGTTCCTCAATATGATTCCAGAGAAGAAATCTATGTCCCTTCGAAGTTAGTTGGATCTTAAAATTTACCCTCCACTGTTTGCCCTGTAACTTCCTCATAAAAGCTATGTTTGACGAATGACTTACACCATTAGAACGATCTCTCCGTGATCTTTTATTTGAGCTATATAAATAGACTATACCTTGGTATACCCTATTCTCGGGGTTTTAGATTAGCTAAATATGATGTTTAGGGCCTCAAAATCGCGCTGCAAAAATATGACTTTCAAACAATATAAAATGTCATAGAAATTCACTGGTTTTTTGTTGTTCTACACCATCCAAATGACTTCACGCACAAAAATTTGAACCTGTAAACCCATATTTAGCATGCAACAACACCAAAAGGTAGTGCATTCTCTGCGCACCTATAACCAATGTGGATCACTTTTTTGTTGTGCCAATAACTGGTACGCACTACTTTTGTGTCTCATGCACAATTTTGGTTCATGCACTAATACTTGTTGCGCGAAATTTAGTTTCACCCATTAATATTTTGCTCACATTTTACTCTACGCATTGCACCATGCCAAAGTTTAATATGCCCCACCGTGCACCAATACTCCGCATGCACCATTAACTGTAATGTCCCCCACCTCTTAGAGAGGTGATGAGGAGACTTAGTGGCCTGGGCACCCCCACTAGGTCATAGTCTCACACTGAAGGGGGGAAAGTCAAGAAGTTAAAAGTTATATTTTTAAGTTGACTTAAGAAATGAAAAGGATAAAGGAGTAAAAGATAACTCAACAGAAGAATAGAAGATTAACCCTGGGAGTTAACCTAACTCAACAGAGAATTAGAAGGAAAAGTATAAGTAAGAGGTCGGGGTGCACCTATTACTCATTCTAGTTTTTTATTAGCATTTGCTATTACTCTTGAGCATTCAGTTTGGGGGTTTTGTTGTACAAACCCTTGGGAGCAAATCAATGGTGAAATATCCACTCACCTTGTTCCACAGCTTGGTCTCGGGGATGAAAGACTCCTCCACACCATTCTAGTCTCAGGGCCAGTTTATCGAGGGAGGTTCGATACAGCTTATCTTGAGGGCCTAGGGCCATTTAGACAGTTGGGTTTTGTTTGCAAGGGCATGACCATCAGTTTGAGGGATTCTCTGGAGGGTTATCATCATTCTATATTTGTCTGCAGATTGGGACGTCGTGGAGCCATAGGGGACGTCCTGTGATTCAATAAAACTCAGATCTATGGAGATCTGCTTGAGATCTGAGATCGAAACTTCTCCCATGGGATTCTCATAGCCTGATCTATATTCTTGGAGAGTTTCAGAGCATTTGGAGGCCTCCTTCATCAGGGTCGAACCAGCTAGGGTTTCAGTCATCCAGGGGGGCACCCCATTTAGGGGGAAATTCAGATCTACGAAGATTGAGAGGGATCTTGGAGATTCAGGCACCTAGGTTATTCTTACCATCACCCGATCTATCAATTGGCATATTTCTTAGGGTGATTGGAAACTTTTGGCAGCAGGGCCAAGTTATTGAGGCTTTCAGCCTTCTATTGGAGCGTGGCATTCTTCAGCTGGAGAGTTTGGCATTCAGATTTACTTGTATTGATCTTCATTTCTTATTCAGCCTTTGGAGGCATTATTTTGTATTAGCAGGAGAATTTTGTAGCAGCTCATATCTATTGCTTTTATGACCATCTGAGGTTTATGCCAGATCGATCATCTATTGTATTGATCTTACATTGCTCATAAT
>JASDQU010102502.1:35675-59831 GCA_032191745.1 Picea mariana
TTGTATTGATCTTACATTGCTCATAATAAAAAGGTCAGATCTTTGCTTGTGCTTCTACATCTTGAATATATTGTGATCTCCATGTGTTGATGAATCTTGTATGCACTTAATAACTCAATAAATTAGTAGTAGTTAGTGATTCCAAGAAAGAATTTGGCTTGGGATCATTACATTAACTAACTGTCGCGCGACAACATATACCCACATTGCGCATGCACCAACAAAATTTCTTTGTGCTCTGGAAATACTATGCACACCACGCATGCCATTATTATGTGTGTGCACACCATGCGTGTTAGTATTATGCATGCACCACTCAATCTACACCGCACAATGCTAAATTTAGTGCACACACCCGTGCACCACAATTTTCTGTGCATTACCACTCTGCATCGAGCAGCGCCAAAATTAAGTGTGGGAATTCGCTCGCCAATATTTTTCGCGGATTGCTACCCTGCACTGCACAGTACCAAATTTTAAGTGCGCACATCTGCATGCCAATATTTTCCACGCAAATGGCACTCTGCATTGTGCAGTACTAAATTTTAAGTGCGCACACCCTCGCACCAATATTTTCCATGCAATCTCACTCTGCACCACGCATCACCAAATTTTAGCCCGCACACCCGGACGCTGATATTTTTTCGTGCAACGCCAAATTTTAACGTGCGCACCTACACACCAATATTTTTCCGTGCAATGCCACTCTGCACCGTGCAACACTAAATTTTAGCATGCACAACCGCATGCCAATATTTTTCCGCATATCACAATCTTTTCACTGCGAATCATTCATTTTTAGTGCACCCACCTGCACATATTCATTTTTATGTGCATCAATTCCTCGTGAATTCTACTGCAAAAATTGGAGATTTTGCCTAACTGTTTCCCAAATTTTACCATAGACATTCTGCAACTATAAAATTTGTTCAATTTCACCCTGATAACACCAATTTAACCTTTGCAATAACAAATCGTTGTTGGTTGACATCCTTGGTACGAATTTTTCCCAAACTCAATTCACGAATTGAGAATTTTAATCAACTAATCTCACTCCATATGTCATGGCTTCCCTGTAACTTCAAATTCAACTAATTCCAAGTCTGAATTTGCTAGAACATATATTAAATCAAGAATACCTCACCACTTGGCCAAATTTCTCAATTTTCCCATGAATTTAACAACATAAATTGGTGCTTTTTCCGAATTCCACGCAATTGCTTCTAATTTTTACCATGGACGCCCAGTAACTTGAAATTTGGCCACTTCGAAATCAATCCTCTATGAAATTTCTCTTCAATTCAACTTGCTCGGCCCATCCAGGCTCAATGTTGAAAATTGAATCTCTGATACCATGTTGTAACATCCCCAGCATCCAACTGAGCTATGCCACAAAAAAAAATCTGAACTCTATACCAATTAAAAAATATACACACAAAAACTCTTGTGGAACTTTATATATATAACTTAAAATAGAAAAATATATTTGTAAATGCAAAAAATCATACAGAATAATTATTAAAAATACATATGCCACACACAGGAAAAACCCATAAAAATAAATGCATAAATAATAATGCAACATGTAATTTAACACACAATTAACACTTATGTTGGTAAAAATATCACCAATTGTGTGCAAACCTTCCACAAATCTCCCAGATTTAGACTATTCTCTCATAACTCTCAGCAATGGGTCACCCCCGAGCTGGGACTAAACTACACCCTAAATTTAAATTCACTCTCAACAATGAGTTAGAGTGCATTTAATAATAAATTTAAATTTGTAATTATCCACATCAGACTAGATGAATGGGTTGGGTTGTTGTGCGGTCATGTAACAACTTGTGTTTTCTTGTTGACATCATCCTGCATCTTGCCGACCCACTGCTTGGGGTGTGGGTGTACTCTCCTTGTCCGTTGTTTCATCCTAGCACCTCAGATTTATCTAGAGACCTTGGTCCATATAGGATGTGTTGTACCAAAGTTATTGAAGCATTTTTCACCTGGGGACGGCATGATTCATGATGAGGGGATCATGGCGCGCCCTATTGGGTAGCAGCGATCAAGAACTTGGATGGATTCGGTGTGTTTTGGGTGAGTGTTGACGAGCGTTGTAAGTAGCTTTAAGCGCATGGTTGGAACGCCTTCACGCGTTTGGTTCGTGCACCTTGAGATTCTAGTGTTGTCATCCTTGGTCATTGTGTCAGGAGGGGGATGTTGTCCCTTAGCTTGTAGGCGTCCCTTGTTGCATCGGGAAGGTAGTCATTCCTCCTTGTTGTTCTATGTATGTTTTTCTCAGTTTCCCTTTTTCTAGTGCATGGTGTCATAGATTCCTATTGCCTGGACTGTGTGCTTGCATTCGTCATCAATGGTGTGGTTAATTGTTGTCGTCGACGCATTCTTGCCTAAAAACAAAAAAATAAAATTGCACTTCTTCTTCACTTGTAGTCGTAACGAAGGGGTCATTACATATGGTAATAGAGCCAGTTCAACCCTAAGACTGTGGATCGCTAGGATTTCCATTGCAGTAAACCTTTGATTTTTAACCTAGCACTGATTAAAAACCCTAACTTGTCCTTGTGGTGATCGCATATAGAGGATGCCTCAGAGGTTTTCCACGTGGTGTCGTGGAAGGAAGTGTGATGCCTCCAAAAGTTCCCGCACCCTCAGAGTCAAACCCCCAAGGGGAAGAACAAGTCCTTGGGATGGATTCCCTTATTGTAAGGGATGATGATGGTCTGATAAGGCCCTTCCAGGTAATTTCAAAGAGCCTTGATACAACATCAGTACTGAGATGAGTCCACGGGACCTGTACCCCTGAGGGTCCACAATGCGCCCTATCCAGTACCGTTAGCATCCATTGAGAACTCGAGAGAGTTGATTTCTCGAGTCCACGAGTGTCGCAAATGACTATGTCATAGAGGCACGGTTGTAGAGAAATGTGTTATGCTTCACACGTCATGATTACGACCTTCACCATGAAGGTCTGCATGGTTGTCTTTCAACTGAATGGGAACTCTCTTCTATGGTGGAATATGCTCCTACCACTTTGAACATGGTCGTCGAAGAGCGTCTCGGGAACTGTTCAAGGAATGGTTTCGAGAGAGGTACCTATCAGAGGAATTCATTGAGCTTCATCTCAATGGGTTCAACGCCTTACGACAGGATAGTCGTACGGTGCCCGAGTACGAGGATCGTTTTTTGAGCTGCTTTGGTATGCTCTGCACCCTTATCGAGAAACTTAAGTTCAACAAGTTTGTGTTTTCCTTAGCATTGGAATTCAACTTCTACTTCGGGTACTAGGATTACTGGACCGAAGAAAGTGTGTTGGACTATGGGGAGCCACATTACCAGCGCGACTTCCCAGAGGAAAGGGCCAGAGCATTTGGATGAGCCAAATCCACTACTATGGGGGTTTGGGCAAGGCCCATTGGATTCATCCAATGGTGAATAATTTCCAAGAAGAGAACCAGTTGACTATTCTCGAGATGTCAGGTACCGTCTCTAACCAGACCCTTAGTATTTTGATAGATCTCGGTGCTACCGAGAGTTTCATTTCTGGTGCAGCACTAAAAAGGATTAAGGTAAAGTCAATCAAACAGGACGAATTTAGCTTCGTGGAGATGGATTTGAGAGCCAAACAGAAGTTTGGAGGAAGCGTTATGGGTTGTACCCTTAACCTGGGAGATTTTGTCACCAGGGCCAACCTCTATGTCACGATCCTAGGATCTTATGATGTCGTGATCGGTATGGATTGGTTGGAATTGCATGAGGCGATACTCAACTGTAAGATGAAACGGTTGAGCTTGATCGATGACGAGGGACAGATACGGGTTATTGTAGGTCAGAACCAGGGATTTTCCCTGAGGTTCATCTCTTCCTTGTAGCTACGGAAGAGCATGCGCAAGGGGTGCAAGATTTATGTGATCATTGCGTTAAACGAGAAGGGAGTAGCAGAAGGTATGGAACACCTTCTGGTGGTGAGAGAGTTTGCATATGTCTTTCCGGAGGAGTTACCTGGGATGCTGCCAGAGAGTGAATTGGAGTTTACTATAGACCTAAAACCAAGGACTGAACCAATAGCTATAACGCCTTATCGGATGTCGAACCCAAAGTTACAGGAGTTGAGAATGCAACTGAAAGAATTGTTGGACCTGGGATTGATACATCCAAGTGTGTCACCATGGGGTGCGCCTGCTATTTTCATACGAAAGAAGGATGGGTCATGGAGGCTCTGCATTGACTACCTTCAATTGACCAAGGAAACGATCAAGAATCAGTATCTATTGCTGAGGATTTATGATTTGTTTGATCAGATGAAGGGTGCGACGGTGTTCTCAAAGATCGATTTGTGATCAAGGTATCACTAGTTATGGATCAAGGATGATGACATCCCTAAGAACACCTTTAAGATGAGGTTTGGACATTACGATTTTACTGTTTTACTGTTGGGACTGACAAACGCCCCTGGGGTATTTATGAGTTTGATGAACGGGATGTTATGCGAGTACTTGGACAAGTTCGTCCAAGTATTCATTGATGATATTTTGATTTACTCTCGGATGATGGAGGAGCATGACGACCACTTGCGCTTGGTACTATAGTGTCTACGAGAGCACAAATTGTATGGGAAGTTGTCCAAAATCTCATTTTATCAATCCAAGATTCACTACTTAGGGCATTTCATCTCCGACGAAGGTATTGTCGTGGATCTCACAAAGGTCGAGGCTATTATGGAATGGTATGCATTGACGAATGTCGCAGAAGTGTGTATCTTCATGGGTTTAGTAGGATACTATTGACGGTTCGTTGAGGTATTTTCAAAGATTGAAAATACGATCATAGAATCGTAGAAGAAAAACAAGAAGTTTGTTTGAACTGAGAAATGTGCAAAATCATTTCGGAGGCTCAAGGAGTTGTTGACAACAACACCGATACTAAGGGTCCCTAACATGGACGCGGGCTTCTTGGTATGCAGTGATGCATCCAAGGAAGGCTTAGGTGGAGTCTTGATGCAATACTGTCGAGTGATCGCTTACATATCGAGGAAAATGAGAAGGCATGAGGAGAACTATGCAACGCATGATTTGGAGTTGTTAGCCATTGTACATGCCTTGAAGGTTTGGAGACACTACCTTGTTGGATGAAAAATTGAACTAAATACTAATCACTGTGGACTACAACACATCTTCATGCAAAGTGAAATGGATGCACGACAACGACGTTGGTCAAAATTACTTAGCGAGTATGACTTCGATATTACTTACATAAAAGGAACAATGAACCAAGTGGCAGATGCATTGAGTCGAAGACCAGACATCTCTTTGGTGTTGCCTCTTCAGATGAATCTACGTGAAAAGATTCTAACTTTACAGCGTGATGATGACTAGTACAAAGAGGTCGAGGGTTTTATCGAACAAAACACGATGATGGTACCAATATTTGAAGGATTTACGTTTGACGATGATGGATTATTGAGGTTTAAAAATTGGATTTACATACCACCGAACGACGAGTTGAGGAGTTTGATCCTAAACGAGGCTCATAGAGCAGTGTACATGTCTCACCCAGGAGTCACGAAGATGAGGGCATACCTTAAACCCTTATTCTTCTGGAAGGGAATGAAGGCAGATATAGTCAACTATGTGGCCAGATGTCTAGAATGTGAGCAAGTGAAGGATGAACATAGACATCCAGCAGGATTACTACAGCCATATGCTATTCTGAAATTGAAATGGGAGGTTATTTTGATGGACTTTATTGTTGGATTGCCACTGACGATAAGGAGACATGACTCGATTTTTGTAGTAGTAGACACTCTGACGAAGAGTGATCACTTTATTCATGTGCATACGACGTATCAAGAACCTGACATAGATAGATTTTTCATCAGTGAGATTGTGAGGTTGCATGGTGTTCCTAAGAGGATTATATCTGATCACAGATCGGTGTTTACTGGATGATTTTTGATGAGTTTCCAAGAGGCCTTGGGAACCTGACTTAATTTCAGTACTGCGTACCACCCGAAGATTGACAGGCAGACCGAATGAATGAACCAGACCTTGGAGAACATGTTGCGCATGTACGTGATGGACCAAAAAGAGCATTGGGAGGAATTCTTGCCACTAGTGGAATTCATTTATAACAACAGTTACCAAAGCACCATTAAGATGGTGCCTTTCGAGTTTCTTTACGGGTGACCATGTCAGACGCCTTTGAGTAAGGATTGGCTTGAGGATAGGGTCCTAGTGAGACCAGAAGCGATCCAAGAAATGGAAGAGAAAATGAAAACAATAAGACAAAGGATTAAAGAAACGCAGGATCAGCAGAAGAGTTATGTTGATGCCCACCGTTTCAACTGTATTTATGAGGTCGACAATCGAGTCTTCTTGCGGGTTAAACTGCATAAGAGTTCGATCAAGTTTGGAAAGGGAGCTAAAATCTCTCCTAGGTTCATGTGACCTTTCGAGATTGTGGAGAGAAAGGGGCCTGTGGCTTATCGACTAGCCTTGCCTGATTCTTTGAGACATATGCCTGACACTTCATCTTATGGCTATTACTACTTTATGGATCTTGATTTACATGGATCATATAGTTCACTCTTGGTTCATTCCAACTACAGTGATATACATAAGGTATGATGATGGAAATCCCACCACCTCTCTTGGTTAGGCTATGACCATAGCTAAAATAACACTATTGTCTTTGGAGACTGAAGTTTTATACATTATGTTACCTCTAGAACCTTATTTCATGTTAGCTGAAATAGGTCTGTTATCTTTGGAAGCACAAACTTGGTCCACTTAAAGACTATGGAGAGCAAGAGACCACCCCATCTAATTGAGATTAACCAAATGATGACCGTAGCAGTACCTAGATAAGAAAATTTATTTGTAGAGAGAGAAATTATTTTCACCATTGATATATATCGACTTAGGGTAAGCTTACATGAAGAAGAGAGTAAATTTGTAGATAATATAAATGAGAACTCTCTATGGAAAATTCTAAGTAGATAAATCTCTTATACATGTGCATACTCATTATCTAATGTGTGTAGGCCATTCGTCTTTTCATAGGATCCACACCTTGGATACATAAGGGGAGAAATAACCATCCAAACCTTCTAAAAAACCACTTCCCTTCTCCACCTCTAGAAAGATCATAACAATTCTAAAGATACTATCCAAATTAGAGATGCCCCCAGCACCATTAATGGAAGATATTGTAAGAAAATCATTTTATGTTGCTTGGTCCAATTGGTAAGAAATCATGTGTTCTAAATCCATCCTGCAAGCCTCCCTACTCTCCAAACAAATAGCAAAATGCAACAAGCTGCAGAGAAATGATACAGACATGGTGTTTTTTTTGAGTTTCCTCCCCATATCCCAAACAACGATGGGATCTGTAATAATGATTCTTACACTACTTTGAATAGCGGGAAAGAAATTCACAACATTTCCTAAGGTTTAACCACTATTTGGAGCACCAACACAAATGAGAATTTCTATCCTATAAATGTATAATATGTCGACAGTGGAAACATAACAAATGAACACTTTACTCCATTTTTTAATCCACCAGATATAACCAAATAACCATTGAATTCAAAGGCATTGGATGAACACCAAGTATCAATGACCTCATATTTTTTGGAGTGATTCAATGGAGTGGAATCAATAGTCGTTGGTGATCTCTTTAACATTTGATCATCTCTGCAACATCCATTGAATTCTAAAGGATCGAAGGCTATGCAAGAAAACATGACCATTGAAATTTTTGAGGATGTGGTCATATGCATGGCTGAGACACCTTGATTCCAAATTAAAAAAATTATTTGTGAATAATTTTCATTTATGGAAATTCATACTTAGTGTTATTAAGTCATTTAACTGTTATATTTTTAATTATTGAGCAAGGGTTTGACTTGCCAGCTGTCCTCTTTTGATGGACAGATGTAAGAGACATAATTTTTTAATTTATTTAATGTAGGAAACATATGGAACAACGAGGTTAAAAATAACTAACCATGACTCCATGAGTGGGAAACATATTTGAGTTAACTCAAAGTTGGTTTTAACAAGTGTCAGAAGTGGAGTTATGTCACTCGAAGCCCCTAAAAATCAGGTATTTTTAGAGATGTGAATTTTCAAGGAGAAAAATGCATTCAATAAAAGTCCTAGGCAAAGTAAAATGATATATACAACATATGTGGGAGGTAAGACATTGTTGAGTATGTTGTGGAAGGGAATATTTGTTGTGTGAGCACTCATTGCATTAAGTAAATGATTTTCTGAAAATTGTACACAGGTACATTGGCAAAGGAGGGAAGCTCAGTTCTCCCTTATGGAGTCATGGTCACGATAGGGGGTGATTATGACAAGTGACTTGGGTGTTTTGTATCTACGGTCGGGTGGAACATTATTGTTCCATTTGTTTTTGGSTGATTTGGTTCAGATATGTATACTCTAGTCTTTACTATATATGTAAATTGCATAGTTGTTAGTGTATTAGTTACAATTGTTATATGATTAAAGAAATTGTGGATTCTATATAACTCTCATGAGTTTTTTTTAGAAAGTTATGTTTCAAGTATAAATGATATAGATCTCATACATTTTACAGCTATATACAAACATGATAAAATATAGGAATGGAGATCTGTAAAGAAATAATCATTGAGTTTACCTGAAAATAACATTGCAAATAAACACTAGAAAAACATAGTATAGTCTAAGTAGTAAAACTTGAATGGAGAAGACATGGAATTCTTATATATTTGTATAAATCTATAAACAATATTCCTGCTTATTTTATTTCCAATACAAGAATTTCTACAGCAAAAAATGGACAGTCTATATATAGAATATATATAAATATGTACATGTTCTCTTGGGAATTCCTTTGGAAAATAAAATTTCAACCTTATTCAAAGGAGAGAAATTCCCTAGGAGAAGACAAAATTACAAGAAGTTATCATTGTAAATGTATCGATTCTATAGGAACTATGGAGGTGGAACTCGAATACCTCTCTAAAATAGCCATGACCTCTCTAAAATAGACATATGAGGATTATGAACATAACCCCTACGAGATCATAATACTGGGTCAATTTATTGTATTTTTAATACACAATTAATGTGGAATAGTTGATCTACTGTTAATATTAAATAAACATGGAATTACCTTAATCGATCCTCCTAGTGTGGCACTAGAATATGGTAGGCATCCACGGAAGAAAAATGAAGAATGATTCTTCGTTGCAACTGATGGGTTCCCTCTCACAAAGAAAAGGGACCCATCATTAAATATTATCCAGAAAAAAACGTTATCATGTAATGATAATAGCAATCATTACTGAATAAAGAAATACTAATAATCTATTAAAAATGAATTTCGAATAAAAGGAGTCAAAGTCATTATGAATAACATATTTTGGTAATCATAAAATGAAGTACATATATTACACTACTCCTTTTGAACAAGAGTACACAAAAACCCATTTTCTATTTCTACAGTGTATGGAGACAAATAGGAAGAGCATTTCTATACTATAGTCATGATCTCTAAGTTGTTATAACTAGGTATGCATACGCCATAACAATATGTGTGTGTGTGTGTGTTGACAGCCCGAATCATGGTCGTATTTCCATCTCCATTAAAGAACCACCCAAAGACTCATGTAATTAAATTCATAATCTCGAAATCTTCACTACATCTAGCTTGAGTGTAGTTTAAAATTGCTTCATTAAAGATAACAGAATGATTACATTGAAATAATGTATTAGAAGCAATATTCAGGTGAGTATTTGGAATTTTGTTACCATGACACAGACTCCTTGTCACATAGAAGCACATCATCATGTTGTATTCTACCCATTATTTGCTAGAGAGGAGAGATAATTCCTATAGATAAGCTAAGTTACCCATTTAACCTTGATATTCGATCATTTATACGACAGAGAGAATAAAAATACTACATATTGAAATTACGATAGGAAATTATCTTGACATACTAAGTTTGAAGGACTATCTTGACATATCTTGACACCTCCAATACAGAGTTACACTTTAAGTATGTGCTTGAGAGGTAGACTTCACCCAGAGATCATAACCATCGCGATCATTTCTCTACTACTCAGAGCTATTACCTAGATGTTCAACCTCCAAGAGAAGGGTTGGGAAACAAGGCGAGATTGTCTCATTCAATGAATGAAAAAAGGCCTCGAGCCCATCACTCGTACTATACATTGAACAATGTAGAACTATTGGAAATAAGCCATGTCATGTCAGAAATGTGGAGTAGACAGATTGGATAGAACTCTGGAATGAAATTCCGTGAGTACACAAGTTAAGTGGAAATGTAAATGTTTTCTTCCCTTGGTACCTTTGCATTTATGTTTATAGGAAATAGTTTAAAGACTATGCCGACTCGTTTCTTGACACAAGTCTTGAAGTGTTATAACCGGAAGTGTTATAAATAAATGAAGAAATATAATTGATAATTGGTAGTCTCTTAGATAAGTGGCAGTAAGAACCCTCACTTGGATAAGTATGTGTTCAATAAAAATCTGTGATTTTTTAAGGGATTTGTTAATCTCTAAAATACCAATTCATATATGAAATACAAAACAAATTCTTTCTCCATACAATTCCATTTCCTATAAGTGCTTGTTTTAATATAACAATAGGACTTTTGTGAACAAGTAAACCACAATAATATTTACGATAAAATGAAGCGGTACAACTATCAGTTACAGTGGAATGATGATTGATCTTTTGATCTCATAATGAGAAATTACATATTTATCATCTAGCCTTTTGGAATGATTTCATCAAGGTTGTATCATAATATTAAATTAGGTTTAGAATTGTGTCCTGAAGGAAAACTCAATCTCACCTTTTGATTTTTTCCTAGTAATCGATCTCACCTTAAATTTTTAGAGGTAGTTTTTCGGAAAGACATATGAGGATTAT
Source organism: Picea mariana (assembly GCA_032191745.1). Taxonomy (NCBI): domain Eukaryota; kingdom Viridiplantae; phylum Streptophyta; class Pinopsida; order Pinales; family Pinaceae; genus Picea; species Picea mariana. The sequence continues at coordinate 46,653 of JASDQU010102502.1, forward strand.
GAACGCAACCCTTGCAAGATCATAATACTGGGTCAATTTACTATACTTTTAATAACAAAATACTATGGAATAGTTGATCTACTTTTAATATTAAATAAACACAAAATTACCTGAATCGATCCTCCTAGTGTGGCATTGGAATGATGCTCCGTTGCAGTTGATGGGTTCCCTCGCATAAAGAAAAGGGACCCATCATTAAATATTATCAAGAAAAATGTTCATTATTATGTAATGATAATAACAAGCATTACAAAATAAAGAAATACTAATAAACTGTTAAAAACGAATTTCGAATAAAAGGAGAAAACGTTTTTATGAATAACATATTCTGGTAATCATAAAATGAAGTAGATATTACACTACCCCTTTTGAACAAGATTACAAAAAAAAACCATATTCTATTTCTATGTTATATTGAGACAAATAGGAAGAGTATTTCCATACTAGAGTCACGGTCTGTAAGGTACATTGGCAAATGAGGGAATCACAGTTCTCCCTTATGGATTCATGGTCAGGCTAGGGGGTGATCAAGACAAGTGACTTGATTATTATGTATCTACGGTCAAGTGGAACATGGGTGTTCCATTTGTTTTTGGCTGATCTGATTCGAACATGTATACTCTAGTATTTAATGTATATGTAAATTGCATAGTTGTTGGTGTATTAGTTACAATTGTTATATGATTAAAGAAATTGTGGATCTTATATAATTCTCATGAGTTTTGTTTGTAAAGTTACATTTCAAGTATAAATTATATAGATCTCATACATTCTACAACTATATTCAAACATGATAAAATATAGGAATAGAGATATGTAAGGAAATAATCATTGATTTTTTCTCAAAATTACATTTCAAATAAACAGTAGAAAAACATAGTATAGTCTAAGTAGTAAAACTTGAAAGGAGAACACATGGAATTCTTAGATATTTGTACAAATGCATATAAAATATTCATGCTTATTTTATTTCGAATACAAGAATTTCTAGGACAGTGTATATATAGAATATATATAAATATGTAGAGGTTCTCTTGGGAATTCCTTTGGATAATAAAATTTCAACTTTATTAAAAGGAGAGAAATTCAATAGGACAAGACATAATTACAAGAAGTTATCATTGTAAATATATGTATGCTATAGGAAATCTCCAGGAAGAACTCTTATACCTCTCTAAAATAGTCATGACCTTAAATCAAGGATATATTTCTTGTAGAGAATATAGGATGAGATTCAGTGAATTTGTAAACTAGAACATAAGAACTCAAAGGAAATGTTTTCCTAGTAATCGATCTCACCTTAAATTTTTAGTAGAAAGACATATGAGTTTTATGAACGCGACCCTGGGAAATCATAATACTGGGTCAATTTACTATATTTTTAATACCAAAATAATATGTAATCGCTGATCTACTTTTAATATTAAATAAACAAGGAATTACCCGAATCTGGTAGGCATAGGGAAAATGACGCTTAAGATCATGGGTTCCCTTGCACAAAGAAAAGGGACCCATCATTAAATATTATCCAGAAAAATGTGCATTATCATTAAAGATAATAGAAAGCATTACAAAATAAAAAAAATACTAATAAATTGTTAAAAATGAATTTTGAATAAAATGAGACAAAGTTATTATGAATAACATATTTTGGTAATCATAAAATGAAGTAAATATTACACTTCTCCTTTTGAACAAGATTAAACAAAAATCCTTTTTCTATTTCTACAAACAAATAGGAAGAGTATTTCAATACTAGAGTCATGACCTCTAAGTTGTTATACCTAGGTATGCAAATATAAGGCCTGTGCAAAGAGAGCCTAAAAAAAAAAAAAATTTATAAATACAGAAATTCCTTTTAATTTACTTCTTTATTTACTGTTCCATGATAAAAATAGCGTTCATCAGTATATTAATGAAGAAACATAGTATAATGAACATCATAATAATGAATAGTAACATAAGCAACATAATGAGCATAATGAAAAACACAATGATGAACAACACAATAATGAGCATGACGTATTTACCTCAACTTGATGTTGAACTGAAGCTCAACCCGATGTTGACTTGAAGCTGATGAATCCTTCCCAAACTAATTAACCTCCCAACCAACTAGGAACAACCTCTCGAGCTCCCTAGCCCGAGGAAATCCTTATGGTTTCCTGGCCCATGAGCCCAAAATTCCCAACAACACGTACCCCTATCAGATTCCTCAAGCAAACTATAAGCAAACTTGATGCAATCCAAATTGTTTCCTCCCTTCTCCTTCTCCCTCTCCAAATTTCTCACCCTTACCATAAACGAAAAATATCACTGAACCAAAAAGAGATCCCCTTCTCGAGTCCTCTCTTCCCCCTTATCTTCCTTCTCCCCGTCTGTTGACAGGCAAAATTGACCGTCCGTCAACTGAGAGAGTGGAGTCGGTCCGGGGTTGTCTAATAACCCAAGCTGTTTGGAATGAACCACCCTGACGGGTTTAACGACTCCGTTGGCCGTTCTAAGGTTCCAAGAAAACCAAAGAAAAAACTAATCTAAACTAACTAATCTAACTAAAACAAATAAAACTAACTAAACTAACTAAAACTAATAAAACAACTTAACTAAAAACAAAATAATACACTAATCTAATTAGAACGAAACTACTAAATTAAACTAAAACTAAATATAAACTACTCTAACTATTCTATATAGAAACTATTAATTACTATTACACTAACTCTAATAATTAATTATCTAATTACTAATTGAATTACAACTTATTCACAAATATACAATTTCTACAACTTGCAGATTTGAGTAAAACCTGTAAAACTCATTTGATTTATGCCCTAAGACAGCGAGATATGTTTTTGTTGATTTTTTTATTTTATGAACAAGAAATAAAACTTACTGAAATTAAACAATCTAATATACTAATTCTATATATATATCTAACTAAACTTATATCTAAACTAAACTACTAATAAATATACTTAAATAAACATATGACAAACTGACCTGGAAATGCTCCCAATTAGTCCTGTGTATGATGGCTTTGAAGCTGGTCAGAGGAAGTAAACTCGCACCGGTTAATCCAAAATCTTCTCGTAAACGATAGGTTGTGCTGCTCTTTGAGTTGTTTATAGGACAAACAAGACATAAAAAATCATAACAATTATATGATTTATAAATCTTTGCAATAAGGGAAACCTGTTATGCAAAAACTTATACTTGATAATTCAACTTATGAAGAAGAGAAATTTGTCATTCACAAACTGAATCAAACAATTGCTATGTTTTTTAAACACTGGAAGAAATCAAATATGGATTATAGTGATTAAATTATATCATTTGCAAAAGACTAAGATAGCTAAAGTAGTCATTAACCAAATGCAAATAGATACACATAAACATAAAACAAAATGTTGATATCATGAAAAGATAAAGTTGTAGCAGAATATCAAATTTTGTCTCAGTCTGTATTAAAATTCCATATCCTTGTTCTCCCACGAATGAGGATGATGTTATTACAAAAATAATGAGTATATATAAGTATTTCCATAGGGTAAAACCTCCCTGTAGATAATATCAAACTGTTTACATAATCTGGGAAAATATCCCCAAGATCAACTAAACTAGGAAATTAAAATCCAAGTAAAATATCTCAAATATCCTCTAACTGCTCATCAAATCCAATGCCATTTCGAATTCACCTGTGTGATGCCGAGGCTGTTCAATTATGCCAACTTAGAATTCACGACTGTCGTGGCTGATTACACATTTTTAAACAAGATGGATCCTCTCGTCCTTTGTTTCTTATCAGTGGCTTGTAGCTTAGCCCTTTGACTGGTAAGCAGTGCAACCTGGTCCTCCAAAGAGTGAATTCTTGACTATAGAATCGGCACATCATTATAATACCTCTCTAACCATGCATTGCATTGATCACATGGTGACACTGTAGGTTTAAACAGAGCAGGAGAGGGTTTAGATAAATGATCGGGGGATTCACAAGGCAACTTAATGCCTGGGTAGTTAGGGTCGTCCTGTAGGCAAGGGGGTAGGTTTGTCAAAAATTCATACGAGGGTTTGGCACACAAACCTTGCGAATAGGGGTATTCGCTAGCCAAGAAACACTCCACTTCCGAATTGGAGTCCTCACTCAACATGATAGGGTTTGGATCGACAAGAGGTTTTGGCTTGTGCTTTTTTCCCATAGGCTTAACAGTCTCGACACCCTCAGTCACAATGTGGGGTAGGTCGGTAGGAAGGTCGGCCAATGGTTTGGGTAAGAGGGTATGGTAGGGTACTGGAGGTACAACCTTGACCTCCCTCACCACTGGTTTGTTGACCTGTGTAGGGTTTGAATCCTCAAAATCATTCCGAGCAATGAAATTGCTCTAGAAATCTTCGTGTAAACTCAAATAACAGACAACAATAAGCTTGAACAGCCCATAATGAAAAAGGCTACTATCAGCCTGATTTCTTTTGTACTTCTTTGACATTTTAAACAGGCTTCTATGCAAATAATAGGGCATATTGAGATGATAACCCATAAAAACCATAAGAAAACGAAGGTGGTGTAAGAAAACAAACCCGTACCGACCTTCGCAGGTGATAAACTATTTCATTATCATCAACAAATCATGCCAACGATGTTTGAGCATAGTTACTGGCAAACCTTTATAACAGGAGGTGATTTTACGCGACTGGAAGAGCAGTGTCCATGGGACCTCCTCTACTTTTCAATTCTTGGACCATCGTTGTCCAGTGGCAGGAAAACCCGTAGCAAGACTGATAAACTGTTCATCAATTTCCAATTGAATATCTCCGACCTTGGCTCGACAGCCATCAAAGGTCAAAGAAAATTTTCGAGCTACGCAGAGGTTAAAACCCTCAAATTTTTGTATAAATGGAAGCCACCCATTTTCCTCGAGGTCACTATGGGCACTGTCGAACATCAACAGGGCCTGGCTCCCATTGGGTTCAGCTAGGATGACTGGGGCCATGGTGCGAGCACATGGTAAGGGTTTGGTTCGAATTCACCAACGCACAGGAGAAAAGTCATTCGGTCTAACAACAATGAACGATCAAAGGGGAGAGCATTAATGTGTGCATGCGAGGGTGGTGGAGTTATTCACCGCCATGCACAATAGTTATGGTAAAGTACAACCGCCAAGTTCAACCTCTGTTCAAACAATCATAGCATAGTTCAAAACCATAAAATCAAATGGTGAGTGTTATGCCAACGCGCCAAAACAACTATAGTTTTTAAACCATGAATATACAAAGTGTAACCAACACCAAGTGTTAACCATGCGCCATTGTATAAATCAAAATTTTTAAACCATTGTGCCAATCGATATTCATAAAATTGACAAGCCAAGAGCTATAAAAGAATAACAATAAGGATCACATCATATATATAGAAACAAAAATAAATCATGACCCCTATGCAATTCAATGACTAGGCAAGTCCTAAGAAATATAGATCTATATGCTCAATGCCTCACAAACTTAATAAAATCAAGTTATGAAATCAATATAAGAATGTCCAAATAGGCATAGTTCGAAAATCCTTTTAGCCACATAACGATAAACCAAAGGTAAGTGCCATAGAAAATGTCGATAAAAAGATAACGACAATTCAAATAGTAATCGAAATGTGACCACGAAAGGAGAAGTTTTCACGCTTACAGTTGTGAATACTTAATGGAAACAAATTTGCAAGTGTCGCAAGAAATGAAAATATCGTCTATTTGAAAAATGCGACGACAATTTGAAGTTCAGAAGACATAGGTGTAGGCAGCTTATAGGACAATAGAAAAAATTTAATTGGCTGGCAACAATGGCGACACATTGGTAGAAGCAGTTATCTCTGTCAAAATAAATAAATTCAGATTAGGACAGCAAAGAAAATTTCAACTCAAAAACAACAACCAGAAAATCGTACAAACATCATTATTTACCAACTTTTCCAACGATGTTTTAAAAGATGAAAATTGATAGCAGTCTTAAGATCAACAAGTCACGATATTAAAGATAAAATCTTCAATACTGTTGGCATGGCCACTGCTGCCAGCAGGCGTCCATAGCCTCGACAGGGTTTCCATTTAACCCACTCTGACATCTGTATCCCGTCAAGAATCTCTAGATCAGAATAAAGGACATTCAAGAGGTTTCTCATATTTTTTACAGATTTTCATATACCCGACATTGCTTCACTGCCAGCGGGCCTGTTCAGTACCCCAGCGAAGTTGTCTTGGCGCCATGCATGCATTTACCCGCTGCCAGCGGACCTGTTCAGTATCCTGGCAGGTTTACAAGCACTTCCCACAGCTCTTATTAATATTTTTATTTTGTTTTTCTTTTGTAGATATATAGCTGAGCAGGGTGACGTTGATAATCTTGATATTTTAACATATTTTTTAGACCTCATCAGAATTTTTGAACACTGTCCTTTATTCAGTTCTAGAGATGTTTTATAAAAACAACTTCCTATGACAGGGATACATCTTTTTTGAGTCATTCCTTTACGGAAAAGGGACAACGTAAAAAGATAATAGATGATCATGACAAACTTTGCTCAGAGATTGAAATCAGTAAGCTTCTTTCAAACAACAAAATTTTCCAACATAGATATCATTTTCAAAGATATATCATTGATGTTTGCACGAATTTTCAAAAGTTATTTCAGCATAGAAATTTTTCTATGGTCTTTGTCTGAATGGCTCAGTGCACAGGCATGTGTATGTTTAAAAACACAAACTGATCAATCAAATAAAAACCAAAATAGAAATCAAAATGCAAAGAAAACAAAAATGAAATATTTACATAATATACAAGGGTAGTTATCAAGCAAAGTATCTCTTCAGGGCTTGGACATTCACCGGATAGGTGTCAAACTGCCCTTCAAGATTCTGTAATCGAAAGGAACTCGGACCCAACTTTTCAGCAATTAAAAATGGCCCAAGCCATAAGTTTTGAAACTTGGTGTGCTCACCCTTTCCTTCGTGTGGTTTGTACCACTTTAAGACGAGATCACCTACTTCAAAATTCCTATCAGAAGCAGAATTAGAATCGAACCAGCTTTTAATCAATTGTTGATGCTGGTCTAACTTATGCTTAGCTTGGGTTCTTACTTCTTCCAACTTCATCAAAGCGTTAATGTGGCTTTCTAAAGGAGGACAATCTTCTTCTTGGACTTTTTGTGACCACTGAAGCGAAGGAAGAAGAATGTGAGGTGGTAGAATGGCTTCTCTGCCATAAACGAGAAAAAAGGGGGAGTTACCTATAGTGTCTTTGGGTGTTACCCTATCAGCCCATAGTGCGTTTAGTAGTGCATTGTGCCAATTCTTGTGATTTTCAACCACTGTTCTCTTGATAATTTTGATCAAGTTCTTGTTTGTTGATTCTGCTAAGCCATTGTTCTGGGGGTAGTAACTAGCAGAATACTTTAGCTTTATTCCTTTCTACAAAGCGAACTCACTCATCTCAAGAGAAGAAAAGTATGAAGCGTTATCAAAGACTAGACAATCAGGGATACCGAAACGAGTGATAATATTCGAGTTCAGAAAAGCAATCACCTGACTTGTGTTAACAGTTCTTAGCGCAGCAACTTCGGACCATCGAGTAAAGTAGTCTGTGGCTGTCACAATATACTTGTGTTGTTGTGAGGAAGAAGGGTTAATAGGACCTATAATGTCAAGGCCCCATTGTTGGAAAGGAGAATCTACTGAGACGGGTTGCAAGGGAAAGGCTGGTTTTTGCAACCGCCTTGATGCTTTCTGACAGATGATACATTTACGACACAAGGCATGGGCATCCCTAAAATGTGTGGGCCAGTAGTAACCGGCTCTTAGAACCTTATGAGAAGTGGTGTCGCCACCGAAGTGACCACCAGCTTCTCCTGCATGCATCTCAAGCAAGACTTTGTCTGCTTCGTCTTTTTCAAGACAACGCATCAGTACGCCGTCAAAATTCTGACGAAATAGTATACCGTTAACTAGATGAAAGGAGGCGGACTTTAGTCTCAATGCTCTTCTTTTGGCGGGGTCAAGATGACGGGGTGTTGATCCATGTTCAAGACAGAATCTAATATCGTCGTACCAAGGACTAACGAGGTTTTGTGCGCAAAAAATCAAACTTTGATTGCGTTGTTCTGGGTTTGACGTATCACTATCCTCTTGCTGTCCTATTTCTGAACCGACAACCAACTTACACAATCCTTGGCCTCTCACAATCTGAGCCGGGGTGATATCCAAGTCATACTCCTGCAAGGAGGTGGCCCAGTTGGCTCTCTTCTCTCCTAACTCCTTCTGTACTAACAAATTCCTTACGGCAGGATAGGGGACAATGACTTTCATCCTTGACTTCAAAAGATAGGACCGGAAATGCTTGACTGCTTTGAAAACATCATAGGCTTGTTGATCGACCACTGGGTAGTTAAGTTCAGCACCTTTGAAATCAGATCTCATAAAGGCGATGGGTACTTCGTTGTTCTTGGAATGCTTCTGAGTTAGGACTGCAGCATAGGAACGATCAGAGGCAAAAGTTTAGAGTGTAAAATCTTGAGAGAAGTCAGGGCTCATGAGAGACGGAGCGTCTATTATGGCCTTCTTTATGGCATTAAAATCTTGGTTTTATGTGGGTCCCCAGTGATATTGGATGTCTTTCTTAATCAGGTTTTGTAGAGGCCTGACCATTTCGGAGAAACTGGGGAAAAATCTTCTCACGAAATTAATCCGGCCTAGGAAAGACTGCATGGATTTTTTGGATGTAGGTGGGGGAAGTTTGGCAATGACTTGAGTCCTTTCGGGGTCAATAATCATCCCATCACTAGACACAATGAATCCTAGGATTTTACCAAGTTCTACTGCAAAGATGGACTTTTTGGGGTTTAAGGAGATGTTGTATTTATGACATCGTAGTAGAACTGCTCGTAAGTGAGCTAGGTGATCGTCTTTGTTTTTAGAGTAAATGGTTACATCATCCAAGTAAACTACTACGGAGTGATTGATTAAGCCTCGAAAAGCAATGTCCATTGCTCTCTGAAAGGTAGCACCAACATTAATCAATCCAAAGGGCATTTTGCGATAAGCATAAGTGCCCCACGGGGTACGGAAGGTAGTTTTTAGTTGGTCTGGCAGAGACATCAAGACTTGGTTGTATCCAGAGAAACCATCCAATAAATATAGGCTCTCGAAACCAGATACTTGTTGAAGGATCTATTCCATGGGTGGGACAGGATAATTGTTTTTGTCAAACGCTTTGTTGAGGTTTCGGAAATCGACGCAAAGTTGAATTTCCCCATTTTTCTTCTGAACTAGGACGAGGTTGGAAACCCACTGAGTGTGTCTAACCAGAAAAATTATTTTAGCACCTAGGAGTTTATTCAATTCTTTTTGAACGGTCAGTTCAAGTTTAGGATGCATTTTCCTCAATTTATGTTGGAAGGGTAAGGTTTGGGGCTTTATCGGGATGACATGCTGTATAATATTAGATCGAATGTTTTGAGATCATCGTATGTCCATGCAAAGACATCCTTAAATTATTTAAATAATTTGACAAAAGCAACTTTTTATTGTCCAGAACATCCCAAGCCTAGATTAATACACTGAGGATTTTCACTAGTTCCTAAATTCATTTTTTCATAAGACAACGAGGAACTATTGGTTTTGCAATTGACCGTCTTTTTAAATTTATCTTCAAAATCATAAAAAAATTCTAATCTAACTATGGTTTTGGGTATGAAATTTACCATGTCTGATAGTGCTTCAGGAGATTTCAGATCAGGTATTACCGTAAAATCGTGCAAATTGTCGTCATGTGTGCGTTCATCTATCACCGCGCCTTTAAAGGTTTCTTCCATATGAAGAAATTTAATGATATGTTGATCATCATCAAATACTCTCTAGTTTGTGATATTGTCAGGAACAGATGGTCGAAACAATAGCTCGACGGAGAATGCGTTTGGGGATAAGCCTTCTGTAGGAAGAAGTTTAGAGGCTACATTAGCTAGTAGATCTGCTTCACCATTATTTAATATAGGAATGGAATTTATATTAAAAGCGGAAAATTTGTTCATTAAACTCCATACCTCAGACTGGTAACTTTTGAGATGCGGGCAAAGACAGTGTATAGAATCTCTTACCTGTCTAACCACTATTTCAGAGTCGCCAAATACAACCAGATTTCGAATGTTCATATCCAAAGCTTTTCTGAGACCTTGCAGTAAAGCCTCATATTCTGCAGTATTGTTAGTACATTCAAATTCTAGTCTACAAGCCATTAATGTCTTGTTACCTGCCGGATCGATAATGATGCAGCCTGCACCAACTCCTTCTTTAGACTTGGAACCGTCGAAATATAGAGACCAAATTTGATTTCCATCGGGCTCACGGGACTATTGCATTGAAGTTGTTGGTTGCACATATGCTATGATCTCGGACTGCTGTTCAGGATTGATGATAGGTGAAACTTCAGCCATGAAATTTTCGAAGAAGGTTTCCATCCCTTGGACTTCAGGTGAATCAGCAGGAGGTGTGTACGGTTCATTAGGGTCGTTCAAATCCGTGACCGTGAACTTAAGGTAACGCTCACGATTCACCCTGATCTTGTTGGGCTTACCGTTCTCTGGAAGCCATAAGTGAGACCAGTTCGTCGCGAAGTAACCATGTAGCTGCTCTGACCAGTCCCTGCTCAAAAATAGACCATACACTTCTGGAATATCCACCACAATTATATCAATAACCTGATGAACATTTGGGTTAGACGATAATCTAATCAATACATTTTTTAGTTCGCCTATAACTTTAACATATGTTCGATCAAGTTGTATGATTTTTAAAGTAGATGGTTCCACTTCAGTGTTAATCTTTTGGCAGACAGACCAAGGCATCACATTTGATGATGCTCCTGAGTCAACCATACAATTATGCACATTTCTGTTGAAAATTTCGAAAGTTAAAAGAAAAGGAGGTACATTCTTGCGAGTACTTAGAGTAGTAGCTTGTGGTTTCTTACTCGCAATTTCTAATGCTACTTTATCTAGATTATTTGCATTATTTACATTATTTACAGGGGTTACAGGAAGACTTCCTTTATCTTGAGGATCAAGATTATTTTTAGTGGAAGTCTTCTGTGGAACTTTGCTTTTCACAACCTTGTTACCATTTGAATTATCATTCTTGTCGTTCTCTGAAATATTTTGCAACATCTTCTGTAACAAAAATGAAAACTTCAATAACTCATAAATAGAAATGTTAGCCCTTAATTTTTTAAGATCTTCAACAACATTGTAATCTAATTTGGGGCTGACATTGCTCTGTTTAGTTTCTACTTATTTAGATGGCTTTGGAGGTGAAGTTGTAGTGTTCTCGGTAGAAGGCTTGTTTGTTGTCTAACTCCTAGTGTTATAAGGGTGAACAGTCTCGAAGTTCGCTTGAAAGATACTATCCGAGAAGTGTCCAAAAAAGTTTGGAGAAGACTCTTCTTCTTGAACTGTCTCCGGTTCTGCTTCCTCCTGAGGGATCTCAGGGGGCATCAAGTTATCTTGGGCTTATAGAATTGTCTGAAGGGCACATTGCAAACTTTCTAGATTTAAGCCTTCTGGGTTTGGGTTAGGTCGGTTGGTAGGAAAAGGCTTTCGGAAAGGGGGTTTGTAGGGTCCTTTACTCGAGGAAGCTTCTTCAGTCGACCTTTTTAAATCTATAACTTGATTAGACAGTTTTTGAACAACTTTAGTTAAATTTTTCAAATCAAAGTTTTCAGGTTGTGTTTTACTTTATGTGGGTCTGGGGAGAATTTCAATCTTCTTTTTGGAAGAAGAAACAGCCTCAGTTTCGTTGCTAGAAGAGTCCTTAAGACTAAGTATATCTTTTTCAATCTGACTAGCCTCCTCGAAGGCTTCTAACAACGTTGCCTTTTTAGAACGTTTAACCCAAATAGCTATACTTTGATGTAATTCTTTAGTGTAATAATCTATTACAAGACTCTCAGCAGGCATAGAATCTATAGGGATTCGATTTTTAAGTGTTAAGAATCTTTGATTAAAATCTTTGACTTTTTCTTTTGGGTTCATTTTTAAGCTTGAAATATCCATGACTAAGACTTCCGGAGGTTTACCATCTCCAAATTTTTCCAAAAAACATGACTCAAACTTTTCCCAAGACACGATTGTATGGGGTTGTTGGGCAAAGTACCAAGTGGATGCATTACCCTCAAAAGTATAAGGGAACAACCTACAAACAACGTCTTCATGTTCAACATTACGGAGTCTGATGGCTAACATAAATTTTTTGATATGATCTTCGGCTATCTGTTTTGAATCGGGATCAAACTTGGGAAGCCATTTCTCCGGGTGTTTAGGTAAAGGGCGTTGGGCTCTGGGTACAGCTATAGCATCCTGGTCCAACTAGGGTTTAGCAGGGTTGTTCTGATTCGCCATTGGGGTAGTGGGTGTGGAAGGCTGAGAAGGTGAATTGCCTTTGTCATAAGAGGAAGGAGATGAGGGAGGTGGTGAAGGAGGTATCACAGATCCTCCTGCAGCAGGATTTGTGATTGGATCTGTAGGATTCACAGTGAGGTTAATGTCACCTAATTGTTCTCTGATATCAGAGAAGTCTAAAGGTTGACCCCACGGACGGTTTGGTTGCCTAAGACGAGCTAAGGCACTATGTGTTTTAATAAGAGACTGACGAATAATCTCTTGTGTGTCACCACCTGTAGGATTAGGGGTTGTTGGCTCAACTGTGATCTACGGATCTTCGGTTGAAGTAGTTGTTGTTTGAGGGGGAATATTATCTTGTGAATGGATTATAGTCACTATAGATGAGGGATTAGGGGGGGGAGGAGTCTTGCAACTGCCTCGTGCCATTAATTAAGTTCAGGCCCTCCTTCTAGCGCTATTTGTTGACGGGCAAAATTGACTATCTGTCAACTAAGAGAGTGGAGTCGGTCTGGGGTTGTCTAATAACCCAAGCCGTTTGGAATGAACCACCCTGACGGGTTTAACGACTCTGTTGGTCGTTCTAAGGTTCCAAGAAAACCAAAGAAAAAACTAATCTAAACTAACTAATCTAACTAAAACAAATAAAAGCCCCCGGGGGGCAACTCAATTGGCAAGTGCCGTGAAAATGAAGTTCCATGAGGTTTCGAGTTCAATTCCCCCCGACTTACCTTGTGTGTCGCGTAAGGGGC
>JASDQU010102502.1:63260-94724 GCA_032191745.1 Picea mariana
TGGTAGACATGGTGCCCTTCAAAGCATGTATGTGCTTTGTAGTACTCTTGTAGGTAGAGAACATAATATACTTCGACTATAATGAAAAGAATCACATACTTAACATTACCTTGTCAAGGTCTAATCTTTATAACTTAACAAGAAGGTCATTAATTAGGAATAATGACTAGAGAATTATTGGAATGACTACTTCACATCGTGATTAATTAACCATATCTTAGTCAAAGTTCCTAGGCATGGAAAAAAAAATTGATGGCATGTGTTGAAACAAAGTTTATTTTTCTTCGCTAAATCCAAATCTTCATTTTTCTCTAGTTACGGAGCCGCCCTTAGTTCTAAAAAAGAGTTGAAAGGTCTTTCGGGATTTTCAGGTTTCGGGGTTCAGCTATTCACCAAGTATGTTTTTTAATGACAACCCCAAAGTCCTAGTACYGAAGTCTCGAAAAAGTGATTGTTTAAAAGGAATTGAACAGATTTTAAAGTAATAATTAAAAACGTTACAGGCTTTCTAAGCCTTTCACGTGTTCTTTTTCGGCCATCTCAACTTAAGCAACATTCAAAATATCCCGACGCACTTTTCACGAAATACCTTTTAATCATGATTAATTAAGGTTTAAAACATACTTAACAGATCGTTAATCAGTCGCAATTCAGGAAATCAAAGAGTCGACCTTGAGTCTCCTTAAACCTTAATTCCCGAAGTCGCGAAATTCTTAAAAGCTAACACTATGTTTATTAAGAAGTAAGAAGGTTTAATGATAATAGATCCCATCACGATTTCGCGATTCGGGATTTCTTACGTTGAAAAGTCTTGGAGTCTCGATACTCCAAGACTAACCCCTGATCACGATTAATTAAAGGGTTAAAACAAGTGGTTAGCGCCTAAATAAATCCCATCGCGGTTTCGTGATTCGGGATTTACTTGTGTCGTACCATCTTGAGGACACGATGCTCGAAACTCTGAAACACAAAATCCCAAAAGAATTAAGCGCTTAAACGTAATTAACTTAATTTTAAAATGAGCATTAAGGGTATTAAATAACTTTTCACGTTTCGCTATTTGGGAGTTTTCGATGATGTTCCTTTCGAAATCCCAGTTTTGAATAGTTGATATGTGGCAATATCTATAACAGATTAATGGAGATATTTTCTGACATAAGGTGCGTATCTCCAAGCGTACCATCCCCATTAAAGCATTTAATTTTTGTCGCTTGTATCGGTACGCTAAATTTAAGATAGGTTGAAGGGAAATAAAGGTTTGTTATTTTGAATTAAATTCTTACTTTTAGACTAGGAGCGAGTTACACTCAGAGCAGATCACACATTTCTTCTCTGCAATAGGTTTTAATTTTAGCACAAACATCATGGCACCCAGAAAAGCGCCTAAGAAGAGTGAGGAGGCAAGTAAAATCTCGAATCTGGATGGAGATGTTATATCTGACACTACGCCACATGTTGTGGATTTAGTCAAATCCTGGAGGCAGATTTTTGAAACCTTAGACTATGAGATTAGGAATTGCCCCGACGATTTCGAAAATGAAAGGACTGAAAATAAACTTAGAGACATAGCAGAGTCTGAGCTTCACAAAATAGCCACACGGTCAAGACTCGTGCCATACAATGACATGATAAGTTGGGCGTTAGAGAAAACCGACATTCAGACAAGGAGCATTCTAAACATCCAAGAGGTCGTCGTTGGCTCGTTCAGACCCGAGCACATCCAAGTAATGTATAAACTGCCCCCTACTTCTAAATACATTTATATTGCCGAATTCGTAGCGGAATTTCAAAGAAAGGAGTGTACAAAATTCGATCAAACATATACAGGTATAATCAAAGAATGGTGGGGAATTCCGACGAGATTTAGAGCTGATACTCATGGCAGTTATGCCACAGATCCGTTAAATGAATACATGGTTTATATAGATTTGATGATGTGTATAATTTTCGGGAAGAAAAACCCTACCCATTTCCCTGCAGAATGGGTGCCACTTATACATGAAGTAGCCAAGGGTTACAGTTTCAACTGGGGTAAAATTTTATCAGATAATCTAACTAAGGAGATTGTAGAGTACCAAACGGAAAAATCGAAAGGTCGACCTACATATTTTTACATGTTTGCATATATTATGGATGTTATCTGTTACATGACTCCTTTCCCCTTGATGAATTGGAGCTGGAACCCAGCCTGCGCGGAGCCCATTCATGTTTATCACTCTAAACTATGGGAGGAGAATGTTAAAGATTTCTTTTACGAAATCTGTCACTACGTAGTGATACCTTTGCACCAAATCTTGTATGGTTATGCACNGTGGGAAACCTTAAGGTGATTGAAGATTTTTTTATTGAAGAGGGTTTATCCTATGTCAGGGTTTTCAGCTGCTCGATTGATCCTCACGCACTTCCAAAATTCCTTCCTGAAAGGTTGGTGTGTAGGGAGGTGGCCTACAAAATAATAACAGGTGGCATCGGCACAGAATTGAAAGCAACTCAGAAGAAGTTCTGGCCACTTTTTCCTGTGCATATTGGGAAGTGTTCACTTCTTAACTTTCGTCATTCCAAGGTTGAAGCTGTAGCACTGGAAGACATCAAATTGGTAGATCTTGAACTCAGAAAACATGACCCTTATAAAATTGTAGGAAATTATCTTGCTCATTGCAGTATGAAAATGTATGAACATGAAGCTTCTCCCTGCAACGACATGTTCAAGGGAGACATAAACTATGAGGAAATATTAGACAAAGTTGAGGCATTATTACCCGACCTACAAACCATCTTTCTGACTTTCCAGAAGCACAGGTGAAGTAGTTTGTCGAAGATACTGCAGGGAGAATCAACGACTCCTCCTCCAGCTCAGGGAAGTACTCCCCCAGGTTTCGGATTAGAGGCACATGATAAAGGGGCTGCAGAAGAAAATCCAGAGAAGACTAAAGCGTCTTCACAAAAAGCAGAAGCTTCACAATCAAATAATCCACGGTATGAAACGAGTTCCAAATCCGAGACTCCTTCACAGTTGAGTCAAACAATTCCTCCTTTATCATCAACTATTCCTACTAATATCCCCAAAACAGCAGGAGAAAATCAATCTACAGAGTTGGGTAGCCCTATTACATCATTGACTCCTTTACAGTCAACTTTTGGGACTCCTCGTCTAGAAGTCATATATGTAAGTGACCTTACTCCCATATCTAGAAAAGAGATACCTTCATCTGATTACTTTTTCAGTAAGAAGAGGAAAGCAGTAGTGAAACAAGAAATGCATTTGAAAGGAGATGCAATGGTAAAGAAACACAGAGTGCTCGTAGATGGGCAGAACCTAGAAGAGGAAGATTTCGCCACAGAAGTAGCAGGCTCTGTGGGAGCTTTGGCAACGGCCAATTTACTCTCAGTCGACTCTCTGAAAACAAGGTTGAAGGAGAAAAATCAAATGATAGCTCAGTTGCAGGACCAAACAAGGCACACAGAAAATAATATTCCTGAGGAGGTAAATAAAAGAGTTGAACATGCCCGAACTATGGACAAATAGGAAATGCAATTGTTGAAGTCTAATTTAGAAGAAGCGAACAAGAAGATGCAAGTGAGTCAAGTATAGGTTATTCGACAGGAAGAATTAGTGAGACAGCTACAGGCTAAGTTGAATTCCATTAAAGGACAAGTTGTGAATATAACATCATTTCGATCCCAAGTACTAGAGGTACATGAGAAACTACAAGCAGAACCACAAAACATACTTTCTAAAATAGAAATCATTCAAAACTACTTCTTGGAAATAAGCCACTCACTGGATAACGTTGCTTTCAAGGAAAAAGAGGCTATAGCAGCTCGCGCTTATTTTCAAAAGGCCGTAGCATTTTCTGCTAGAGAGGAAGTACCAGCAATCCCAAAGTTGACTATAGAAGAACAAATCAGGGGAGACATCATACTAAAAGCATGGGAGACCAATATTGTCGAAAGAAAGAAAATAGCAAGAGAAGTTAAGAAAGAATGTGAAGAAGTGTTTGATCGGCTAGATGCAAAAACACTGGGTATCAGTAAAGGTGATTGTCCTGGGCTATTAGGACAGATTAATGTTGTAAGGCATCAACTGCATATCAAAGAGAGCTGGAATGAAGCCCAGCTCGAGATTTCACAATTAAAACATCTTGACATCGCCCAAATGGACAAGTGGCTAATAAAGATGAATCTACAGTTGCAGCTGACAAAGTTTGAAAAGGAAAAGATTGAAGACAGGCTGCCCCAAATCTAGAAGAAGTTGTATGTGTTTGAAGCAAAGGATACGACAAAACCTTCCAAGATTTTGGTGCAGTTTCTAGACAGGTGCGTCGAGTGTCATGGACCAAGCGAAGGAAGCGCTTCAAAGAAATGATGAAGTAACACATGTATGCTCATTTTTGTCCAAATGTTAGAAAAGTAAAAAGTAACCGAGCAAATGGTTCAAATTTGTATTCTGTAACCGTAGCACTGAGGAGATTATGAGAATAGCAACCGTCTAGGGTTGATGATTTTCTTTGTATAAATACAATTTTGAAAAAGGAACCAGGGGATTTTTTCTTGGCCGATGGTAGTAGAGAAATTTTTCATTTGCCAGAATTAATACAAATGCAAATCGAAGACTCCAAATCCCATCAAGTTTGAGTTATGTGTTCCTCTGTCATTTCATATTTAACATCATTTCTTATATATCTTTGATGGATGCTTAGATACAATTTAGTACAACCTCTACTGTGGTGATTGATTATTTTAGTCATCTAATCGTTTACAATTTTTCCTCTATATCGGCTATCAGCAGGTACAAGACCTGTGAATTACTTAGATTTCTATATCTTATGCTTCATTAAAGTTTCTCTTGTCTACTTTCTTCTTTTGTCACAAAGAGAGATTCTTCCTTGGTTGATGCCTCACCTTGTTCCATTGCTTTATGTTTTCTTTCATTTCATGCATGGTTTTTAGTTTAACTCAGATACGGGAAACGACCTTTGATTTTTTTATGTTGTTAATTCAAAATTTTGGATTTTTTCTTACATAAACTAAAAAAGAAACAACAACCTAAAAAAACAACAAGTCTTTAAAACTCTTTTCCCTCCATGACTGTACCTATTACGAGACAGCCCAATATCGAACCCGGTCTTATAGACCATACTAGTATCGCTTTAACTCTTTTTAACACCATCTTAAAAACTGCTACTACCCGGGTTGAACTTGAACGTTCATGGGCAGCCATTGAGTAGGACATTAGTGTCTAAGAACAATTGGAAGCTAGACAAAGACAACTCAGAAATCATCCATGGCTCCTTTTCCCTTAAGAGTTGTGCTTCCTTTCTTTATATCATAGACCCTCTTATTTTTGGATTCCTAGACTTTATACTTTCAATCCTTAAGTATAAACTCTAGAAAAACATCTTTTTGGCGTCGTTGTCGGGGATGGAGAGATGAAATTATTTTCCCTGGGAGAACGAAATTCGCAAGTTTTCTTCTTTGATAGTGAACAAAGACTGAACACATTATAAAGGCTAAGTTTTATTATTCACTTGGCGACTCCACAATTTTAAATAAGCTGGCATCCGGTCGTAGGAACACCAGACAAAACCTAGATGATAAGCAGACCTCGCCTGTTTCCGACACTGAAAAAAAAATGAAATCAAGAGGATTCCTTAAGCAAGCTATTGTGGTTTACCAACCTAAATCCACACAGTCTAGGGCTAAAATTCCACTCGAAACCATAAACCCTAAATTAGTTCTACCTGAAACTAAGACTAAAGCTCACTTGACTACCTTCGGTGTAAGAGAAGGTGAGATATCTACAGTAAAGTCTGTTTTGATTGATATCCCATCAGCTCTCGAAATAAATTTCCCAACCTCACAAAGTCTATATGAGTATACCATACACTCGAATTCAACTCATGCAGGGTCCCCTGTTTATATATCTTGCAAGTCAGAGGAACAGAGTCCTCGTGTCTCGTTTCCCCCTTTTTCAGTTTTTTTGTCTCCTGATAAATGGTTCTCGAAATCTTTTTTGCTTCATCCATAAGAAACTAAAGGATTGGTATACATCTTTGAAAACTCTCTTTATAACATATCGGTTTCCTCTCCTAGAATATCTATGGCAGTCGCTGGAGGAGGAGGACGGACCGGTCAAGGTCCACCCCCACCTCCTAGGATTTTCGCTAAATTAGTTGCCAGATACGCTCCTTTGGTCCTCCCAGTACCTCTTCATGATTTACCTGAAAACTACATGAAAAACCTACCTAAGTTTACAGGGGAGGGAGACTTAACCGCAGCTGAACATATAAATTTATTCGATCAATTCACAAATATTCTCGGTCTCGAGCATGAAGACGTATATTCACGATTGTTTGTTCAAACTTTCGAAGGACGGGTGAGAACCTGGTTTCGAAGTTTGCCCACAGGTTCGATATTTTCCTACAACGCGTTAGAAAATTCTTTTCTTAGACAACGGGGTGAAAGGAAAGATCACTTATATTATTTAACTGATTTTGGGTCTTTTAGGAAGAAAAATTCAGAAACTGTTATTGAATTCATCTAAAGATTTAATAAATTATATAGCAAGATCCCAATCGAAGTTAAACCTTCCCACCCTACAACAAAGGTAACCTTTGTAGGAGCTTTCGAACCTTATTTCGCACTATTATTGAGAGAGAGGAGAGCAGCTGATCTTACCCGAATGCAAGACGATGCCGTAGAAATCGAGTCAAATATGATGGCTTCTAGAAAATTAAAAACAAAAATGGAAACGGGAAACAAAGAGATTAAACGATTTAGAGAACAAGTCGGACCCTCCGGATCTGGGAGGTCTAGAGATGACAAGATGGATGATATGGTAAAGATAACTAAAGAACTGTCAAATAAAATTTCAAAGATTGAACTAGATCAATCTAAAGAAGATCAGTTTGTTAGGAGAGAATTCAGGAGGAACCCCAATCCCCAAATACAACAAAGACAAATTAAAAATGAAGATCAAAAGGTTCAGACTCCTTTAAAAAATGAAAATTTTATAGGAGGTAACAACATGCAAGAATTTGAGGATTTAGAAGAAGATATTAATAATATCAGTGATGATTGTTATAAACCTCATTTAACTAGACAATATTATGAGAGGTCTTTAAAAACATAACATCGGTCTAATGAGGATAGAAACATAAATAATACAGATGATTATGCCTATCAAGGGATAGTCGATACTATAATGGTTGAGCTCCAGCATAAGTACAATCTAAGGCCTAAAAATAAAAACATGGCAACTACCCAACCAAAGAAAATCCTGTCGAGAGGCGAAGTATATAAACCAACTCCAAAGGAAACTGAAACACAAAACACCAGGATAAAAGGAGTTGACCCACAAGGTGCCAAAACTAAGACAGCCGAAACACGGATGGTACGAACAAAAACAACTGAAAACAAAGTAATACAAACAAATAAAGCAGAAAAGAAGGAGACCGAAGTACCAATCAAAGAAACCGAAAAAACTATAGGAGGTTTCAACCTAGAAAATGAGATTAACAAAATAAAAATATCGATACCTCTGGTTGAACTAGCAAAGAATCCTGTTTACCAAAAAAAAATCACCAAAATGATAGATTTTTTAGATATGGGAAGTCAAGATGACATCATAAATTTGGAAGATGATAAGCCTAATATAATTTTTGGTCTACATTTTGAAGGGGCCAGAGATACCGTTGCTCCCTTCTACATTACACTAAATGTGCACGATCATCTGCTACATAACTGCATGTTGGATTATGGAGCCTCACATAACGTGATGCCCAAGGCTATTATGGATAGACTTGGCCTCGAAATTACCAGGCCGTACGGAGACCTGTATTTGTTTAATTCAAGAAAAGTTAAATGTGTGGGCATGATCAAAGACTTGGTAGTAAATATTGCACAGATCCCAATGAAAAGTGTTCTGATGGATGTGGTTATTGCTGATATACCTCCGAAGTATGGTATGTTATTATCCAGGTCTTGGGGTTCTAAGCTTGGAGGATCGCTTCAGTTGGACATGACATACGCCATGATTCCCATTTTCGGAGGACAGTTCACCTGATTGTACCAGGAAACGCAGCTGGCTTACACGGTAAGTGATCCACATAATCCTAGCAATTACCATGTTTATGTCACTGATCAAGATCTTGGAAATTGTATTTTATCAATCTATGACGATATAGATGAATGTGTTGAAGATGTCACAAAAAAAAACCAGAAAGTGTATATAGTACTGGAATCTGGAAAATGTATTTCGATGGTGCTTCGTCATGTGAAGGAGTAGGCGCAGGAGTATTCTTTTTAGCACCTGGAGATGAGTTTATCATTCATTTCTCTTACAGACTACAGTGGTACATGGACTACACGAATAACGTATGCGAATATGAATCCTTGGTTTTGGAATTAAAGGTCGCCAGAAAATTAAACATAAAAAACTTGGAAGTCTACGGAGATGCAGAATTAATTGTGAAACAAGTAAATCGGCAGTATCAGGCCAAACACTCGAGGTTAAGGTCTTATAGAAACTGCACCTGGGATTTAATGGAAAAAAAATTCTCAGCAATTAATGTTCATTACATTCCCCGTACAGAAAATCTACAAGCTGATTCGTTAGCCAAAGCAACCTCAACTTTTGCACCTCCTACAGCTTTAAAAGTTAAGTATCACAAAGAAATAAGGCACAAACCCTCCATACTGACTAATATACAACACTAGCAGGTGTTCGAAGATGATAAATAGATCAGAAAATTCCTCGAAATGGTGGAAGAGTTTGTTGAAACGCACATCGACCAAGAAAACGAGAACAATCATACTTGGATTATGCAAGAAGGAGAAGATCCTCAAGAGTTCCAAGATAAGATCACGATCATTGCATGTTAGTACCAAAAAATAATCAAATCCCTAAAGGTCTAATTACCTTAGAAAGATTATTCGAACATAATGATATGCCATTGAAATCTACATTGCAACCTCAGCCAGAGGAAGTCGAAGATTGTGATATAGGCACTAAAGAAGAACCTAGAATGGTAAAAATATCAAAGTATCTTCCTCCTGAGATGAAAGGTAAGTATATAGACTTACTCGGGCGATATAAAGACGTTTTTGCATGGTCCAGTGATGAGCTGAGAACGTATGACACCACTGTGATCAAACACAAGATCCCTGTAAAGCCTGGTGTTAAACCTTTTAGATAGAAGCTCAAGCAAATCAATCCTATATTATTGCCCGTGGTCGAAAAGGAAGTTAAAAAACTAGATGCCAAAATAATTGTACCACTCAGGTACTCTGAGTGGGTAGTCAACCTGGTCCCGGTCAGGAAGAAGAGCGGAGAAATCAGACTGTGTGTAGATTTTAGATACTTAAATAAATCATCTCTTAAAGACAATTATCCGCTACCCAAAATGGATCATGTCTTAGAAAAATTAGTCAGAGAAAATAGGATGTCCATGATCGACAGTTTTTTTGGTTACAATCAGATTGTTGTCAACGAAGACGATAAAGAAAAAASAGCCTTCACCACCCCTTAGGTACATTTATGTATGACAAAATGCCATTTGGTTTGATGAATGCAAGTGCTACCTTCCAGTGGGCTATGGATATCGCCTTTGTCGGTGAAAGAGATAAATTCGTGGTTATTTATCTTGATGATCTGACCGTTTTTTCTAAAYTCGATGAAGATCATCTGATACATCTCAAGCAAACGTTCAAGAAACGTCATAAATTTGGTTTCTCTCTAAATCCCAAGAAGTCTCACTTTGCAATGCAAGAAGGTAAACTCTTGGGCCATATTGTGTCTCGGGACAGAATTAAAATTCATCCTAAAAGGGTCGAAGCTATAGACACTATAAATATTCCTAGAAATGTAAAAGAAATTCAGTTGTTTTTAGGAAAAATAAATTTTTTGAGAAGATTTATTCTGAACTTCGCTGAAATCGTGAAATTGATCACATATATGCTTAAGAAGAACAGCAAAATTAAATGGACAGTCGAAGCTAAAGCATCATTTGCACGCATCAAGAAGATTATAGGCAAAGTGCCTGTACTGGCGAGTCCTGATTATCTCAAGGAATTTTTTATCTTCTCGTTTGCATCCGAACACACAATTGCAGCAGTAATCCTCCAGAAGAACAACGAAGGTTTCAAGCAACCAATAGCATTCTTCAGTAAAAGCCTCAGAGACGCAGAATTGAAATATGACATAATGGAAAAACAGGTATACGTTATGGTCAAGGCACTAAAGGCTTTCAGAACCTATGTATTACACTCTAAGATAATTGCATATGTACCCATCAATTCCGTTAAAGACATATTGGTTCAACCTGATAGCGACAGGAAGAGGGGCCAATGGCTTTCTAAGATTCAAGAATTTGATTTAGAGGTGAAACCGACAAAGCTCGTAAAAGGACAAGATTTAGCTAAGCTACTAGCTGAGTCAAATTTCAGAGTGCTTGGTATAAATAATCCGCAAGAGTATGAAGGATGTACGGATATGGACGAACTCAACGACCAAATAGCTACAACCAGTATAGAAGAAAAGTTTACAACTTCGATGTGGTACAAAGATATAGTATCTTATCTTCTGACCTTGAAATGCCCAAGTGATATGACTCCATCTAAGGCTAGAACGTTGAAACTGCATGTGGTGAAGTACTGCATTTGAGAGAGTCAATTGTATTGGAAAGATCCTCTAGGCTTTCTACTGGTCTGTCTAGTAAAATCGGAGACTGAAAAGGTTGTAAATGAATTCCACAATGGAGTGTGCAGAGGACATCATGCGTGGAGTGCAACGGCTTATAAAATCTTAAGAGCCGGATATTATTGGCCTAAATTATTCACAGATGTAAATGCCAAAGTCAGAGCCTGTAATTCACGCCAATTATTTTCAGGTAAGCAAAAACTCCCAGCACTACCCCTGGTCCCGGTTAAAACGGAAGCTTCATTCCAACAACGGGGGTTGGATTTTATAGGCGAAATTAATCCACATTCCAGCGCACAACACAAAAGGATCCTAACCACTACAGATTATTTTACCAAATGGGTAAAAGCTATTCCGACTAGAAAAGCCACAGATTCAATGGTGATAGACTTCCTGGAAGAAAACGTATTATCTAGATTCGGTTGTCCCTGAAAGATAGTTACAGATAATTCCGAGGCATTCAACTCTATGGCGATGGTCACCTTTTGCCAAAAGTACAATATTATATTGGGTCACTCCACGGCATACTACCCCCAAGGCAATGGGCTTGCTAAATCATCAAAGAAAAGATTAATTACCATAATTAAGAAGGTGTTGAACGAAAATAAAAATAAAAATCCTGGCATGTGCATTTGAAATACACCTTGTGGGCAAATTGGATAGGCACCAAGAAAGCGATTGGCACATCTCCATTTCAAATGGTAAACGGGACTGACGTGGTTTTACCCATAAACTTGGCTCTACCTATGATGAAACTTTGGCAAGCTGAAAAAGAAGAACCAAACCATGTCACACGAAGAATAAATCAACTGATTGAAGTTCAACAGAATAGGGATGAGGTGGATGAAAGGCTGCAGAAATATCAAGAAAATATGAAAGCATTGTTTGATCATAAGGCTAACGATAGGGAATTCCTCCCTGGCGATTTAGTTTTGAAATGTGATGCTAGGAGGGAAGACTCATCAAAACATGGCAAATTTGATCATATCTAGTATGGACCATTCAAAGTCACAGCTTTTGAAGGGAAGAACTCATTTCTGTTAGAAAATTTGGACGGTAAAATTTTCAACGCTCCTATCAATGGGTGTTATCGGAAGCACTATATGCAATAAACAATTCCCAAAAATTCACTGTATATACCGATTTGTGTTTTCTGTTTTTATAGTTTTTAGGTAAGTTTTACTTTCACTGCAAATAAAGCAGGTTAGTGATCTCCTAGAAATAGAGATATAAAATATTCGACACAATGAATTCTATAAATATTAAAATCCTGACACTTTTCATGTTGTCTTCTTGCAGGATTCTGGTCTATAGCCCAAACATCAAAAAGAAGAAAATGGATGGTCATGTATCGATTCACTCGAAACAGGTGATAAAAAATAATTTACTAAGATGAGAACGAAGTGGTAAGGCAAAGGTATGAATTTTTGAAATGTCTAGATTTCAAATGAATATCACCTAGGTGCAACAATGGTCTCATGAGTATGAACATATTCACCCGAGATATCATCAAAAGAACGAAATTTTCTATGAATCATAAAGAATCCTCTGGATATTATAAAAAATAAGTGAAACAAATAGGAGAAGTAAAGTGACCTCAAAGAAAGGGTTCCAAGAGTCATGATTGCGTTACCACAACTATGTTTATGAAATCCAAAGCCTTCTCTGTCATCCTTTTCAATCTGTGCTATTTTCCCCTTGACCCCAGACGCCTTCCCATGATTTCCACAGAGGAAGGAGAGGTTACACTTTAGCTTTGAAGGTCGACGAATGAATCTTTAAAGGAAAGGCAAGTCCTCATGGCTCCTCAAACTCTTACTGAACAAATTTATGTATATGTTAATCCCAACTCCCTTGGTTCTTTAACAGGTTCTAAAAAAATAATAGTCTTTCTCAAAAGAACGTCCCTGGAAATAAAATTCCCCCATAAGTTCTCCTGTAGACTAAGATGTTTTGAAGGCCAAAAAGAAACCGATCCAGAGTAATCAAAGTAAGTTGATAGACCTATGTTGCAAAATTACACACAGATATCACCCCTGGTATACTTTATACTAATTGATTTCCCCCACTTCATGTCAAAGAAAGTATAAGACGGATGGTGAAAGGAAATTCAAAAAATTGATTGCCTCCATCTAGTCCAAAAAGAGATGCTGAAAGGAAATTCATAAAATGATTGCCCTCATCTCAGGATTTAAATGCAAAGTTACAATTTGAAGTGGTGAAAGGGAATTCAATAAAGGGAATCAGATAACTTCATCGGGGTACTGAACAGGCTCGCTAGCAGTGAAGCAATGTCTAAGATATCTGTAAGGTTGTTATACATGAATTATATTGTACTCTGGTAAATTAGTTTTCTTTGAAGCCCGATCTACATCCCAAGTTCGYGCAGGACTCCCTGATTAAAAACTTTAAAATTACTTCACCTTGAGGCAAGCAAAATCAACAAAACCTGTTAAAATTCCTAAGGTTTTTTGGATTATCTTAGGTGAACCAGAAATCAGTATCAGGAAAGAGGAAKTCAAATGGCCTAAAATTGAGATTGGAGAGTGATTGGGTTTTGAAAGCTTTCGGAGATAAAGATGAAACACCCCTTTTTCCTCTGCACCTTCTTCCTAAACAAGTTTTTGAAACAAACTAATGACTCCATTTGCCCAATAAAGGCACGTGGTCTAYTGTTCTTCTTGTCCCACAAGGAGACGAGATCCCTAGATGGAGCCTATGTTGAAACAAAGTTTATTTTTCTTCGCTAAATCCAAATCTTCATTTTTCTCTGGTTACGGAGCCACCCTTAGTTCTAAAAAAGAGTCAAAAGGTCTTTCGAGATTTTCGGGTTTCGGGGTTCGGCTATTCACAAAGTATGTTTTTTAATGACAACCCCAAAGTCTCGGTACCGAAGTCTCGAAAAAGTGATTGTTTAAAAGGAATTGAACAGATTTTAAACTAATAATTAAAAACGTTAAAGTCTTTCTAAGCCTTTCACATGTTCTTTTCCGGCCATCTCAACTTAAGCAACATTCCAAATGTCCCGATGCGCTTTTCACGAAACACCTTTTAATCATGATTAATTAAAGTTTAAAACATACTTAACAAATCGTTAATCGGTCGCAATTCAGGAAATCAAAGAGTCGACCTTGAGTCTCCTTAAACCCCGATTCCCGAAGTCGCGAAATTCTTAAAAAATAATGTTATGTTTATTAAGAAGTAAGAAGGTTTAATGATAATAAATCCCATCACGATTTTGCGATTTCTTACGTTGAAAAGTCGTCGAAGTCCCGATACTCCAATACACGAAAAGAAAAGACTAAACCTTGATCACGATTAATTAATCGGTTAAAACAACTGGTTAGCGCCTAAATAAATCCCATTGCGGTTTCGCAATTCGGGATTTACTTGTGTCATACCATCTTGAGGACACGATGCTCAAAAATCCGAAACACGAAATCTCGAAAGAAGTAAGCACTTAAACGTAATTAACTTAATTTTAAAATGAGCATTAAGGGTATTAAATAACTTTTTGTGTTTCGCTATTCGGGAGTTTTCGATGACATTCCTTTTGAAATCCCAATTTTGAATCGTCGATATGTGGCAGTATCTATAACGGATTAATGGAGATATTTTTTGACATAAGGTGCGTATCTCCAGGCGTACCATCCCCATAAAATCATTTAATTTTTGTCACCTGTATCGATACGCTAAATTTAAGACAGGTTGAAGGGAAATAAAGGTTTGTTATTTTGAATTTCATTCTTACTTTCAGACTAGGATCGAGTTACACTCAGAGCAATTCACGCATTTCTTCTCTACAACAGGTTTTCATTTTAGCACAAACATCACGGCACCCAGAAAAGCACCTAAGAAGAGTGAGGAGGGAGGTGAAAACTCGAATCCGGATGGAGATGTTATATCTGACACTACACCACATGTTGTGGATTCAGTCAAATCCTGGAGGCAGATTTTTGAAACCTTAGACTATGAGATTAGGAATTGCCCCGACGATTTTGGAAATGAAAGGACTGAAAATAAACTCAGAGACATAGCAGAGTCTGAGCTTCACAAAATAGCCACATGGCCGAGACTCATGCCATACAACAACATGATAAGTTGGGCTTTAGATAAAACCGACATTCAGACAAGGAGCATTCTAAACAGCCAAGAGGGTGTCGTCGACTCGTTCAAACCCGAGCACATCCAAGTAATGTATAAATTGCCCCCTACTTCTAAATACATTTATAATGTCGAATTCGTAGCGGAATTTCAAAGAAAGGAGTGTACAGAATTTGATCAAACATATCCAGGTATAATCAAAGAATGGTGGGGAATTCCACCGAGATTTAGAGCTGATACTCATGGCAATTATGCCACAGCTCCATTAAAYGAATACATGGTTTATATAGCTTTGATGTTGTGTAGAMTTTTCGGGAAGAAAAACCCTACCCATTTCCCTGCAAAATGGGTGCCACTTATACACGAAGTAGCCGAGGGTTACAGTTTCAACTGGGGTAAAATTTCATCAGATAATCTAACTAAGGAGATTGCAGAGTACCAAAYGGAAAAATTGAAAGGCCGACCTGCATATTTTTACATGTCTGGATATATTATGGATGATATCTATTACATGACTCCTTTCCCCTTGGTGAATTGGAGCTGGAACCCAGCTTGTGCGGAGCCCATTGATGTTTATCACTCTAAACTATGGGAGGAGAATGTTAAAGATTTATTTTACGAAATCTGTCACTACGTAGTGATACCTTTGCACCAAATCTAGTATGGTTATGCACCCCCCCGTATTTAAGAAACAATCATGGGAAGCCTTAAGGCAATTGCAGATTGGTTTATTAAAGAGGGTTTCTCCTATGTCAGGGTTTTCGGGTGCTCGATTCCTCCTCACGCACTTTTGAAATTCCTTCTCGACAAACCAGTGTGTAGGGAGGTGGCCTACCAAATAATAACAGGTGGCATCGGCATAGAATTAAAAGCAGCTCAGAAGAATTTCTGGCCACTTTTTCTTGTACAGATTGGGAAGTGTTCACTTCTTAACTTTGGTCATTCTAAGGTTGAAGCTGCAGCACTAGAAGACATCAAATTGGTAGATCTTTAACTTAGAAAACATGACCCTTATCAAATTGTAGGAAATCATCTTTCTCATTGCAGTATGAAAATGTATGAACGTGAAGCTTCTCCCTGTGACGACATGTTCAAGGGAGCTAGAACCTATGAGGAAATATTAGACAGAGTTTAGGCATTATCACCTGACCTATAAACCAACTTTCTGACTTTCCAGAAGCACAGGTGAAGTAGTTTGCTGAAGATACTGCAAGGAGAATCAGTGACTCCTCCTCCATATCAGGGAAGTACTCCCCCAGGTTTCGGATCAAAGCCTCATGATAAAGGGGTTGCAGAAGAAAATCCAGAGAAGACTGAAGCGTCTTCACAAAAAGCAGAAGCTTCACAATCAAAGAATCCAGGGTATGAAACGAGTTCCAAATCCGAGACTCCTTCACAGTCAAGTCAAATGATTCCTCCTTTATCATCAACTATTCCTACTGATATCCCTAAAACAGCAGGAGAAAATCAATCCACAAAGTTGGGTAGCCCTATTACATCATTAACTCCTTTACAGACAACTTTTGGGACTCCTCATCTAGAAGTCATATATGTAAGTGACCTTACTCCCATCTCTAGAGAAGAGATACCTTCCTTTGATTACTTTTTTAGTAAGAAGAGGAAAGCAGTAGTGAAACAAGAAATGCATTTGAAAGGAGACGCAATGGTAAAGAAACACAGAGTGCTCGTAGATGGGCAGAACCTAGAAGAGGAATATTTCACCACAGAAGTAGCAGGTTCTATGGGAGCTTTGGCAACAACCAATTTACTCTCAGTCGACTCTCTAAAAACAAGGCTGAAGCAAAAAAATCAAATGATAGCTCAGTTGTAGGACCAAACAAGGCACACAGAAAATAATATTCGAGAGGAGGTAGATCAAAGAGTTGAACACACTTGAACTGTGGACAAACAGGAAATGCAATTGTTGAAGTATAGTTTAGAAGAAGCGAACAAGCAAATGCAAGTGAGTCAAGTACAGGTTATTTGGCAGGAATAATTAGTGAGACTGCTACAGGCTGAGTTGAAGTCCATTAAAGGACAAGTTGTGAATATAACATCAATTCTAGCCCAAGCACTAGAGGTACATGAGAAACTACAAGAAGAACCACAAAACATACTTTCTAAAATAGAAATCATTCAAAACTACTTCTTGGAAATAAGCCACTCACTGGATAACGTTGCTTTCAAGGAAAAAGAGGCTACAACAGCTCGTGCTACTTTTCAAAAGGCAGTAGTGTTTTCAACTAGAGAGGAAGTACCAGCAATCCCAAAGTTGATTGTAGAAGAACAGATCAGGGGAGACATCATTGTAAAAACATGGGAGACCAATATTGCCGAAAGCAGGAAAATAGCAAGAGAATTCAAGAAAGAATGTGAAGAAGTGTTTGATCGGCTAGATACAAAAACACTGGGTATCGGTAAAGGTGATTGTCCTAGGCTATTAGGACAGATTAATGTTGTAAGGCATCAACTGCATATCAAGGAGAGGTGGAATGAAGCCCAGCTCGAGATTTCACAATTGAAACAGCTTGATATCGCCCAAATGGACAAGTGGCTAATAAAGTCGAATCTACAGTTGCAGCCAACAAAGTTTGAAAAGGAAAAGATTGAAGACAGGCTGCCCCAAATCCAGAAGAAGTTGTATGTGTTTGAAGCAAAGGATACGACAGAACCTTCCAAGATTTTGGTGCAGTTTCTAGACAGGTGCGTCAAGTGTTAGGACCAAGTGAAGGAAGCGCTTCAAAGAAATGATGAAGTAATGCATGTATGCTCATTTTTGTCCAACTATTAGAAAAGTAAAAAGTAACCGAGCAAACGGTTCAAATTTGTATTATGTAATCGTAGCACTGAGGAGATTAGGAGAATACCAACCGTCTAGGGTTGATTATTTTCTTTGTATAAATACAATTTTGAAAAAGGAACCAGGGGATTTTTCCTTGGCTGATGGTAGCAGAGAAACGTTTCATTTGCCAGAATTAATACAAATGAAAATCGAAGACTCTAGATCCCGTCAAGTTTGAGTTATGTGTTCTTCTGTCATTTCATATTTAACATTATTTCTTATATATCTTTGATGGATGCTTAGCTGCAATTTAGTACAATCTCTACTGTGGTGATTAATTATTTTATTCATCTAATCGTTTACATTTTTTCCTCTGTATCGGCTATCAGCAGGTACAAGACATGTGAATTACTTAGATTTCTATATCTTATGCTTCATTAAAGTTTCTCTTGTCTACTTTCTTCTTTTGTCACAAAGTGAGATTCTTCCTTGGTTGGTGCCTCACCTTGTTCAACTGCTTTATGTTTTCTTTCATTTCATGCATGGTTTTCAGTTTAACTTAGATACGGGAAACGGCCTTTGATTTTGTTATGCTGTTAATTCAAAATTTGGGATTTTTTCTTACATAATCTAAAAAAGAAATAACAACCTAAAAAAACAACAAGTCTTTAAAACTCTTTTCCCTCCATGACTGTACCTATTACGAGACAGCCCAATATCGAACCCAATCTTACAGACCAGACCAGTATCGCTTTAACTCTTTTTAAGACCATCTTAAAAACTGCTACTACTCTAGTTGAACTTGAACGTTCATGGGCAGCCATTAAGCAGGACATTAGTGTTCAGGAACAATTGGAATCTAGACAAAGATGACTCAGAAATCAGCCATAGCTCATTTTCCCTTAAGAGTTTTCCTTCCTTTCTTTATATCATAGACCCTCTTATTTTCGAATGCCTAAACTTTATACTTTCAAGCCTTAAGTATAAACTTTGGAACAACAGTGTGTGTGTGGTATCACTCGAGCTAGAGTGATAATCAAAGTTGGTAGTAATCGGTTATAATTATCAAGATATTCCATGTGTGATTATATGCATGGCTTACTAAAATTTATATAAATCTCAATATAAGAATCATTTAACAAGGAAACCAATAATAAGCTAAGGTTTTAATTGGTAGTCAAACAATAAACTATACATTAAATATGGGAATCCTACATGGAGCTTGGGAAGAATTACATTATAAGAGAAGTGTGTTTTAACATTAACTAAATCACAAGTGGAATAAAATTTGAGTTTGGACACAATGGAGGTCTACTAATTAGGGGTAGCCAATTAATGTATTAATAGCCTCAACATATATATAAACAAGTGAAGGTCTAGTAGGACTAGTATAGCACATGATCAGCTACCTGGGAGGATGTAGATATGATACATCGAGATCATCCCTCACTTTTTTAACCACAACTTTGGGATGAAGTTTCCCTAAGGGTGGGTGTATGTAATGCCACATTTCGACCTAGGCAACTAAATTTACTCATGGCCTAATTGTATTTTCATTTGAGTATTATTTGTGAAACACTAATTAACATTGGCACTTAAAATAATGGACATGTGGGCCTATGTAGGTGTAAATACTATGAATGATTATTGGTATGTTGTTAATGA
The DNA here is from genome assembly GCA_032191745.1 of Picea mariana. Lineage (NCBI taxonomy): Eukaryota > Viridiplantae > Streptophyta > Pinopsida > Pinales > Pinaceae > Picea > Picea mariana. The sequence continues at coordinate 82,511 of JASDQU010102502.1, forward strand.
CATATGTTATATGATTTACTTCTAGCATGCAAGTGTTGATTGAAGGATCTTGGTATGTGGATATCGGGTTTAATGATATGTTTTAAAAACAATCACATGTCAATAATATATGGTTATGGATAAGGTCGTGTGGTAAACTAACCTACGGGTTGAATAAGATATGAAATAGTCAAAGAAGTGTGATAGTAAGTGATCGATGTTGTGGACATCGAATGAGAAATGTAATGATAGGAATTATCCTTATGTTATCTTACATTGGTTCAAATGCATTGCAATGATATTTGTGAAAGTGCAGGTTTCTCAGGTGGAATGAATGCCTAAAATTGGATATTCATGGCAAAGTTCCTGGAATAAAGTGTCGCAGTATGGTCCATGATAGAGTATTTACCCTAGTTCTATTAGGAGGGGTGGAGGCATTTCCCACCATATATCCTTCAAAACCTGGAGTCATGGGGAAACAGTGTTAAGTCACGCTCCCCCAGACAGGTGATGATGAATGCCAATTTCCTACTGTGAAAGATTGGTCAAGGTAGTTGACACTTCTACTTATGGGTTCTATCTGGATTTACGTCAATATAGTTAACGCCTCAGTATAGTCTAACATAGGAAGGATAGGATCGTGAAGATGGAAGTAGGTTAGGGAGGCAGGGCGTTAGGAGTAGTTGAGAGTGTTGTTGGGTTTTAATATTATAACAATAGTGTCTTATTTATTCCTTGTTCCTTTATATTATGCTTAACTCAATTACAATTATCTAGGTAAAATGTTGCATTCATATTAAACGGTTGTGATTGATGGGTTATGATAATGATGTTAATGATTGATTTCTTCATTGTGTGGTTGATTGCACTATTGATTTGATTATGAGCATATAGGAATTATGCATTAGATGTGTTGATTGTTAATCATTAGTACATGCACGAGCTATGTATGTGCCAGCTACGCATACATACCTTGCATATGTACGCTAGTATTAATAGCATATAAATTAGTTATTCTAACATTATTTTGTATGGTTTGTGTTTGTTGTTTGTTGATGTTTGTAGTGAAATTTAATTTATAGGATTTTAATGTTAATTCATGAGATTACTAGATTTTATTTAGGGATTTGTTATATTTAAAAAGAAGGATAAAAATTAAAATATGAATCTATTAAGTTGATTACATTTTATGAAACTTAGATTTTGCGACTTACCTAGAAATATACTTATGATTTATTTTGGGGAATTGGTAGTTGTCAGCTTATTGAATGTGGGGAGGTACCAAGAAAGTATTTTATCATAGTTTTGGCCATCATAGGATTTTGGGCCCAAGGGAGTTGAGAAAGGCGGTGGAGAAGGAATAAAAGGAGGATTTGGTTTTTGAGAGGGGGAGAAAACCAAATGAAGGGAATCTATGTTACGAGAGATATTTGGATATTGTATGACTTTGGTATTTTGTATTTGGTACTTTTGGTCATATTGGAATTGTGGTTTTGGGACTTTGGGTATGGAGGGTCAGGAAACTAGGGTTTCCTAGAGCTAGGGAGTCGACCAGGATATTCCTAGTTGGCTGGAAGGAAAAACAACTAGTTGGGAAGTCTGTTATAGTCTGCTAAAGATCTAAGGGATGGACTATTAAGTCAAGCAGGACTATGGGTATTTTCCCAATTCTTAGCTAATTTGGTTAGTTGATTAGCTTGATTATATTGTTCCAATTAAAATTCTAGAATTATAATCATAATATTGATTGATTAAAGTGTGGGTGTAGTTTTGGTAAATTGTTAGACAAACTATGGAAAATTTGGTAAATTGTTAGATAAACTATGGAAAATTGTTCAATAAACCATATTCCTGGTGAATAGAAAATGCTAAATTCTTTACATTTTGCAGAACCTAGAAAACCCTTGCAAATAGAGATTCTTAATTTGAAGACAGAAATCTAGTAGTATGTAAAAAATAAAAAAATTACATAAAATATCCATTTGTATATTACAAAAATTATCATAGAAAAGAATAACTCGGAATCTCGGTGAATGGATTCACAATGAGAGGCACATATTAAAGACCTAAAAGTAACCCCTAATAACAAGTAAGGGAATAACATAAGGAGACGAGTGAAAGGTTGGGTAGTGTAGCTAACTGTTGCACCCACGGTTGGAAGGGTGTTTCTTTATAATAGTCAACTTATGGGTTTTGATGATATAAAATGGATCATTGTATATTTTGTCATCTATTTTGGTACTTCTTGAGTGAAAAATGGAGCTATTAACTTGTAGGGATAATTTTAGGGGTAGGTATGATCCAGGGGGATATCAGTGGCCACCCTCCTCTTCCAACTGGCTCACATACAATTTTCATCTTGGCAGTTTTTTTTCTAGCTTTTCAAGTCCCAAACTTTTGGGGCCACAATAACACTATATAAAAAGTTACAGTGTGACAACATAATGTGTAGTCCTTAGATAGACCTTTCCAATGGGCTATCATGCGCCTAAAACGAAGATCGTATGCAAAATATGCGACCCTGGGAAGTTGATGTACCAACTTACCCCATCGGGGCCCACATGACTTTTGGCACTTCATCTCCTAGGGTTAGGTTTTTGGATGTCTAGGGTTTTCTTATTACTTCTTGATACTAAAAATTCTTGGAGGCCTCATTGTAATGTGCTCAGGTGAATGCACGTAGCCACCGCATCTCTTCCCAGAGATTAGCTACCATCATTCGAGCAAGATTGTTTCATTTTGCATTTTACAGTTTCAACAAATTTCTTTATTGAATAGATGTTAAGTTTCATTGTATATCGATTATTTTTCTCTATATATCTGTGTTAATGTTATAGATCTGTGTTTCATTTCGTTCTACTCATAAATCTAGATCAGTGGTATCAGAGCAGTATGCTCTTCATTCTTTTCTATGTGCATGTCCCCAATGAGGTTAGGGTATAATAAGTTGGGACTTGAACCAATTGAGCCTTTGCAAGATCAGCCTCGCTGAACCTGATGATCTCCCATGGGGAAAGAAAAGAGAGACGATGGGGCATGAGATCCATTTAAATTGTTGCTCGAGGAAGCCCTCTCGCGACAAACGAACAAGATGATGGATAATTTTGCGCAAATCCTTCGACAACTGTCAACAAGCGACGTGTATTCCTCGAGCGGAGGTGTCGCCCGCTTTAAGGTACAAATCAATTTTGATATTCCTATATTTAAAGGTCAAATAGATGTGGATGTTGTAGACAAATGGTTAAACCTTCTAGAAGGGTATTTTTTTGTCCATAACTTTTTCGATAGAGAAAATATTACATTTGTGCTTCTTAAGGTCATCCCATGTGTCAAAGATTGGTGGGATGCTTTCTGCGAGCAAAAGGAAACAGAGGGATCTACATTATTTGTAGTAACACTGACTTGGGTTTCTTTCATGGATGTTATTAAGGAACAATACTACCTTGTTGGAAGTTATTACGACTTATATACAAGATGGACCACTCTACATCAGGAAAGGGACCAAACAATGCCAGAGTTCACCGATGTCTTCCATACATTGTGCACCAAGTTGGGTATCAAAGACTTTGAGCGAAATTTGGTACTTAAGTACCACAACGGTCTGCATAGATACATCCAAACATAAATGGAGTTTGTGGATATCATGTCCTTGGACGCAACCTATCGATATGTTATCAAAATCAAGCAAAAGTTTAAACAAAAGACGTGGCAGTTTGGGTCTATGAACCCCTCACAGCAGAAGTAGGGAAAAGACGGCCCCAACCCACAGAATAGTGGGAAGAGCAAGGATGGATAGCTGTGAGAAAACCATTCTAAACCACAAACAAAGAAGGACAATGGGAAGACCAAGAAAGACACTGGGAAATGGTGTGAGTTCCATAAGATCCCTTGGCATAACACCACTTAATGTCGCTCAAAGCAGTCATTGGTGGCCAAGGTGAAAGCCTTTGAATCAGATGTGGGCTCCGAATCTGAGTCTAAACCAAGAAAAGGGAGACAAATCATTGATGCAGAACCTAGTGCCAATGTTTCTACCACCAAGGTCCAGTCCAGTGAACCCGATAAACCAGAAGAAGGTGAGCGCCTCTTTCATTCACATATGTGGGTGAAGGGTACTCTATTGCACTTCATCGTTGATAGTGGTAGCCATAAGAACCTCATCTCAGCAGAAGTCATCAAGCAGTTGACTCTGTCGACAACACCACACCCATAGTCGTTCACCATCGGATGGCTCCACCAAGGGAGCGATCTCTGCGTTAGCCAATAGTGTCGCCTGGCCTACGATATCAAGCCCTTCAAAGATGAGGTATTGTGTGATGTAACCCCCCTTGAAGTTTGTGATTTTATTTTGGGCCAACCTTATTTATGGAAATGTCATGTTGTATATGATTCTAGGCTTTGTAATGTTAGTATTACTTTGGATAGGAAATTGTATAGGATACCCAAGGTAGTCCCATCTACTGCCATTTCCTTGATCTCTACCAAGCAATGCAGGAAGTTTGTCTTCTTCGTGATTCGCGCTCAAAGTGAGCGGAAGGTCATAGCCACATCCATGGCCTCCGTGATAGGTATCTCCACATAGCAGAAGCAAGTGGATAAGGTCGTGGAAGAATACAAAGACATATTCTCCTCACCCATTGGGGTACCTATGCACTGTCAAGTCAAGCACTCAATCAATCTAACCCTCGACGCACCACTACCCAATGGGTCGGTCTACATCCGCTCTCTATCATAAAATGAGGAAATCAACTGGAAGATCCAAGAGTTGTTAGAAACGTGGCACATTTGACCAATCTCATCACCTTGTGGAAGCCCAATCATGCTTGTGCATAAGAAAGATGGGACCTCGTGACTCTACATTGATTATCGAGACCTAAATAAAATCACAGTCATGAACCAATACCTAATTCCCTGAATTGACGATCTCTTTGACCAGCTCAAGGGGGGGGGAATACTTCAGTAAGATTGATCTGAAGTCTATTTACCACTAGGTCCCAATAGAGCAGACCGATGTATGGAAGACTGCCTTCGAGTCCAACGAAGGTATTTTTGAATGGATGGTCATACCCTTTGGCTTGACAAATGCCACAACAACTTTCATGAGAATGAGGGAGAATATCTTGCAGCCTTTCACCAATTCTTTTGTTCTGGTGTATCTGGATGACATCCTCATCTTGAGAACGAGTTGGGTGGAATACTTGTGACATATTCAACAGGTTTTGCACACTCTACGGCAACACAAGCTATATGAAAATTTGGAAAAATTATCYTTCAGTATGAACATGTTCCAATACCTAGACTATATTGTCGATGAGCATGGTGTGCATGTCGATCCAACCAAGATCCAGGTCATCTGTGACTGGCCATCCCTAACCACACTCATTGAGCTTCGAAGCTTCTTAGGCATTTCCAATTTCTATCGCAGGTTCGTGTTGGGATTCTCCCACATTGCATGGGCCCTTAGCCAGGTTACCATGGGTGGTGGCAAGGCAAAATTCATGTGGGTCCAGTTACAATAGAAAGCGTTCGATGATTTGAAGCAGTGCCTATGCTCAGTCTCACCTTATTTTAGTATTTTGAGATTTAGGCTATGAATATCAAATCTCAATATTAAGAAAAACACTACATAACAAATAGTTTGTGGAAACTTGTAAGATTTGTTGTGACGAAATGTTCTAGTGGAATGTCCACAACAATTTACATATTGATACTAGAGAGTTTTCTTTGGGGTTTTTGTGGAAAATTGCATGATCTAGAAATTGGTTTAAATAAATAAGTCTCAAACCTTGGAAATGGTGGATGAGTATAATAACAATCTAAAGGATGACTCAAAGTGGACTCAAAGGAGAGGTTTTTAAAGTTGGAAGCACAAGTCTTAGATCTCTCATGACATGGTAATCCTCATTGAAACTCTAGAGAGTAAGTTTAGACTTTTTAGGGAGTTTTGTAGCTCTAAATCATAAGTTGTTTGAGATGGAAAATTTCGAGGAAAAGAGGAGACGGAGAAAGAGAGACCAAATTCTAGTATCACTCTTCCCGATGTTTGTTCAAATTCGAAGTGAAAGTGAAAATCAAACCCTATCACGGCGAGATTTATAATTTTAATTTTAATCAATGGTTGCAATAGATAGAACTCTATTTCAATATTCATAACATGTAAGAAGAGAAAAAAAAATCATTCACACAAGCAAAGTTAGAGGACCGTGCTCAAAATTGGTGAGAAATCCACTCAGAGATGCTTAGGTTGGAGGGTGATCCCCTAGTAACTAAGTGGGAGTTGTTTAAAACCCTCATTAAATCTGAGTTTTACCCTATTGGGTACAAAGAGGACCAATGGATATATTGGCATTACTTCTGACAAAATCAAGGGAAAATCACACAAAAATATACCACTAAGTTCATCAAACAAGTCGTCATGTTGGGAATATCTCGCAAGAACCCAAATGCACTCCTAAAGTATCTAGTTGGTCTCCACTCTAATTTAAGGGGACACTTGATGCTCTTTAATCCTGTGATCATTGATGAGGTGTGTGTGCAATCACAATATTCAGAGATGGATAAGAATAAATGACAACAAAAATGATTCCAAACAAAAAGACAACTAAGGCACTTTTGATGAGGGAAAGAAGAACTAGAAAGGAAAGGATAAGAAGACAACAGGCACTACACATCAATGAAAGGATCCAAGCAACCATTGTAGTCATTGTAATATCGATGGTCATACCAAATATAAGTGTTGGAAGCTACATCGAGAGATAAATCAAAAGAACCACGTGGGGGAGGCCAAAAATAAGAACATGCTAGTAGTGGATTCATGTAACTAGGTAGATAATGACTTAAATGTAGACAAAAAGATTGTTTTCATTACAATGTAGAAGGAGGTGAACCTGAGTAGCCTCCATCCCAAGGAAGAGAATGGGATGAGAAAATTCTTCCATATCAAGATCCAAGTCAAGAAGATAAAGGTGGATGCTCTATTTGATTTTAGTTGGTAGGTCAACCTCATAGCAAAAGACATAGTAAGGAAGCTCGGATTGGAAGTTCATGATAAACCTTGCACATATCCATTTGGATGGTTAGATGAGGTTGCAAATCTAGAGAAGTGTAAGATCAAATTTTTAATAAGTGCAATCTATATTGATGAAGCGAAGGTAGATGTACTACCATTTGATGTGCGCGATGTAGTGTTTGGAAGCCCCTACATGTACATAAGGAATGTGATCTTCACAAGGAGAGCAAACCAACATTATTTTATCAAGGATGGTAAGTCCTTCGTCATTAGTGCATGAAAAGGTAAATATAATATCTATTTGCTAAGTTCTAACCAAGCCAAGAAACCAATCAAGTCAAGTAGGAAGTTTGTATTGGTCTTCTTAAGATAGAATCAACGAGAACATGAGTTAATAAATGTAAAGGCATCTTTGAAGGGATGTAATAAAGAGTAGAAACACTAGTTGGAGGAGCTTTGGCAAGCATATAGAGAAGTGTTCTAGGAGACTAAAATGTTTCCATATAAGAGGGAAGTGGAGCACAATATACAATTTTTTCTAGACTCCTTGTTGCTAAACATATGGCTATACAAACAATCTATATTAAAAGTGAATGAAGTGAAGAAACAATCACAACAAATGTTGGAGCAAGGAGTAATTTGACCAAGTAACTTACCATATGGGTCACCTATCATCATAATTCCCAAGAAGTATGGGACTTGGAGAATGTGTAATGACTACAAAGCTCTAAATAAGATCACCCTCAAGAATCAATACCCTTTGCCCAGGATTAATGACTTACTAGATTAGTTGCAACATGCTAAGTACTTCATCAAGTTGAATCTCAAATCCAGATGCCACCAAGTGTAGGTAAAAGAAGAATACACCGAGAATTCCATCTTCAATATGAGGCAACGTTTATATGAATGGTTGGTAACGCCTTTTGGTTTATGTAATGCACTGGATACATTAATGCATTTGATGGATGATGTCTCACATCCCTTTCTAGAATCATTTGTATTAATGTACTCAGATGACATATAGATTTTAAGCTCTACTCAGAAGAGCATATCTCACATTTCATGTAGTTGTTAAAGACCCTAAAAAGCATCAACCACGAGAAAACCTTAAGAAATGTGAATTTTTCTAGTAGTTATTGGTGTATTTGGGGTATGTTGTTAATGGAGGGGAACTCAATATTGATCCTAAGAGGATGGAGGTCGTCATCAAGTGACCAACTCTTACCAATGTGTTATAGCACAAAATGCCACACCTATGCATTTGTGACATGGCCTAACCCTTCCACTAGCTTGCTAACTAAAATCCCAAACTTTCCTGATCAAAGTTACTTAAAAAACTTGACTTTTGATGATATCTATGAGTTTTCTTTGTGCAACACTCGGACATCCACGCCTTGCAATCTTACAACCTGTGGATGCCCTCAAAAATTATGAAAAATAAAATATTTCCACAATTTTGGCAGATTTTTCTGGTTGGGCTCGTTTCCCAACGTCCCTGAGCCCATACTAAATGAAATTCAACCTCCCCCACCTCTTTGGGATGGTATAAAAGCACCATTGAGGGAAAAGAAACTGGCCTTCACAACATTTCACATTGTCTAACATCTTCGTCATTATATTATGTTGCGCAAGACAATCATCGTCGTCATTGTTAATCCATTTCAATATTATTTGACTCGGCGAATTGTCGGCGGGAAGTACAACAAATGGATTGTGGTGCTTCAAGAATTCAACTTGGATTCTGCTTCAGCGAAATATAAGAAATCTTTGGTCTTCACCAAATTAATGTCAGATATTTCGGTTGAGAATGAGGAGGCTGAGGTCGTCGACTCGTTCCCCAATGAGCATGCCTTCCTCATCTCTTCGTTTGACCCTTGGAACGAAGATATCCTTATATATCTCCAGACTTTGAAGTTTCCCCTGCACTATTCACAAGGTGAACAACGACGGATTCATCATATGGCTAAAAACTGTCTCATTATTGTCGACACATTGTATCGACGATGGGTAGACTCGATCATATGTCGTTGTCTCACTCATGAAGAGGCAGAAGTAGTATTAAATGACTGTCATCTATTAGTGTTGGCAACAACACAAAAGATTTTGTGTGTTGATTATTTCTGGCCTATGATCTTTAAAGATTGTATTGAGGCAGTCAAGAAATTCCATTCTTGTCAAGTCTTTACAAAGAAGATGTGTGCGCACCCTGCTCCCATGTTTCCTATCATTACTTTCAGCCCCTTCACCAAGTGGGGGGTAGATTTTATGACATTCCACCCAGCTTCGTCTAGGGGGCATCGATACATCATAGTGGTTCTGGACTACTTCACTAAGTGGGTCGAAGCCATGCCGACATTTGTGAATGATGGTGAAACTGCAATGTTTTTCATTTTTAATCAGGTTATTGCTAAGTTTGATGTTTCAAAAGAGATTGTCGTTGACCATGGCAATCACTTTCAGAACCGCATGATGTCAGAGTTAGCATCAAAACTGGGTTTTATGCAAGATCACTCATCTCCTTACTATCCTCATGCTAACAGTCAGGTTAAAGTCGTTAACAAATATTTAAAAACAACATTAAGAAGAATGGTTAACTCAACTAGAATGAATTGGCACTTGATGTTATATTTGGCATTATGGGCTTATCAAACCTCAATTAAGACTGCAGCGGGTTTCTCGCCTTTTCAAAACGTCCATGAAGTTGAGGCATTCTTGTCGATTGAGTGTGAAATCCCTTCGCTCAATATCGTTGTCGAGCTCCTCCTAGACACAACTCAACTCGAAGAATGTATCGTTTACCTTGAACAACTTGACGAGCAGTGTCAAGATGCGACAATGGAAAATGAAGCACATAAGAAAAGAGTCAAGTCTCATTATGAAAAGTTTGTTCGTCTTAGGGTGTTCTCTGAAGGAGACCTTGTCTTAGTTTATGACCAGGATAAGGATGTCCTGGGGGCAGGCAAGTTCAACCCTATGTGGTACGGTCCATATATTGTGCGACGAGTGTTGGAGAAGGGATCTTATGAGCTAGTAGATTTTGAGGGGAATGCATTGTCAGAGCCCATAAATGGGCTCTACCTTGAAAATTATTATGCTTGAGCCTCACGGCTCGGGTATTAGTCCTTTTGTAAATAATGTTTATTTTTGTATGTAACTTTACTTTGAAGTTTCATGTTTTTCGCGTTAGATATTGTGTGCTTCTGTTGTGTGGAAGATGCCCGAGGAATCGTCAGATTACATTGGATACATGGGCGATGCCAATCACCATTCTCGAAAATTGGCTTTTGTGGCTTGGGTGATTTATTCACCTGCTAGCCAGCTAGTGTTTGTTGGAGGTGTGTGTCTCGGGGAAACTACCAATAATGTTGTCAAATATAGCATTATTCTCGAGCTTTTATGAGATGCTTTGTCACATGGCATTCATTGCCTTCAGGTGTTTTTAGACTCTCAGTTGGTGGTCTCGCAATTGAATAGTCTATACTGGATCTGTGATTCGATATCGTTGTGTTGTTTCCTTAGAGTATGTCTTTTGAAACAATCATTTGAATTCATTACTTATGAGCATATTCATATGTGTGCTAATCTGGTAGTTGATGCCTATGCTAATTATATTTTATATTGGCATTTTTCTCATTAATCACATAAGCACACATTTCACACATGTAAATATTTGTCATTTGCAAGTAAAACCACAAAAATAACACAAAAAAAAAAATTAAAAATGTATATATGTGTGTGTGTGTGTGTCCAAAATGAGGTCCATAGTACAAAATCTTGGGCTACTAGCCTCGAATCTATATCAATACAAAATGGTGCTCTCGGCACATAATAGTCTAGGACTGAGGCTGATGAACCCTGCCATAGCAAAGTACGACATTCGCTAGACATCGAAACATATGGACCCATGTCTGAGGTACTACTATGTGACATTGCCTCCCTACAAGTAGCTCATCTATAGTAGGCATGGGAATGGAACTTGTCAGGGCCCCCAAGTTTCTACCCATGCTTCGTAGTTTCTTCATTGCATCCTCATTGGGCCTAGCCTCTTCTCTGCCCTGATGATTGTGTCGTGGAATGCTTGTTGGTGTCACCGACGCTCTGTCTGCACATTTGAAGAAGCACGGATTAATACTTTGGATCTCACCAAAAAGATAGAATGCTTTCATTTGTACATATAATATATAATCAAAAAATAAAAATTAAATAACATAAAATAAAAGTTACCAATGTCCTCGAGCTCGTCACTAGGAGGAATGATGATGTCAGGATCATGGGTATAGTCAATCCCGACATATGGTTAGTCCTTGATAAATGGGACCTGGCACTCCCACCAAGAAAATAAGTCATCATCAAATGGGTTAAACATTTTYCCTCGTCCTAAACAGGCTAACAACTCGGTCCATAGAACCATGGTGGGCCATGGTCGTAGATGTTCTCTCACATAGGTCCTCGGGCTCATCATGGGAACCCTCTCGAAGAAAAACGTGCAAAGGACACTACCAAATCCAAAGTTCTTGTTCTTTCTTAACTTGCAGTCTATAYATTGAGATTTCATGTGAATCAACATGGTTGTACTCCAATCAAACATGGTCAGCCTCAAGCACTCAACCCCATGTTGCATTTGGATTYGAGAAGCAAAGTTTAAGGAGTTGGATCCYTGTTGGGCCCTTYCTTTTGATGGATAGAAGTTGTGCACATCACATTGCAGCTTCATTTTGGTAAACGGAAGTTGTGCAAGTTGTTGAGGAGCTGGAGAGCAGACTAAGGATAGAAACAGAAAGTAGTTGGAAGGACAGCGCAACATCATTTTTTAGGAAAGAAGTTGCAACAAGATCAAGAAGAAGAGAGAACTCTCGGGTTCTCAACCAGGAAACCTAAAGATCTAATTATATATATGAGACTAATATGATTGTAAAAGGGTTGTTGGGATAGAGTGTTGTTGTTAGGATGGAGTGTTCAGTTGGGATTATTGTTGTTCTTGTTGTTGTTAGTATTGATGTTGTGATGAGAGTCACTTTTGTAATGGTCCATGCTGTTAGCATAGCTGATTTTTGGAGATCTGGGTTAGAACCAGACTATCATTGTATCAGAGTTTTGAATCAATCTAGATGTAAAGGAGAAAGAGACTGTAACATTGTCTCATATCTAATGAGGAGCATCCTCTGACTACTTGTGTATGAGAATCAAGCTGTGAGAAGAACTTGATATGTTAATATAATTGGAGGC
>JASDQU010102502.1:94744-141351 GCA_032191745.1 Picea mariana
TTGGAGATCTGGGTTAGAACCAGACTATCATTGTATCAGAGTTTTGAATCAATCTAGATGTAAAGGAGAAAGAGACTGTAACATTGTCTCATATCTAATGAGGAGCATCCTCTGACTACTTGTGTATGAGAATCAAGCTGTGAGAAGAACTTGATATGTTAATATAATTGGAGGCCCAAATTTTGGATATATCTTGTATATTTAGTCTTATGAATGTATTGAATGTTGCTCTGTATTATCTTTATATCTGATATACTTCAATTGCTTCATTATGAATGGTGATGCAACCCTGTTCTCTTTATTATTAGTTAGGAGATGTCCAGAATTGCTACAGGTTTAATCTATTTTGCGCAAGACTAATATGAATCTTGATAACTCAGAGGTATATCTAAGTATTCTCCTTACCCTTCCCTCTCTTTCTTATCTCGTTTGTGCTTTGGGTGAGACTTCTTCACTGTTGGGAAGATGAAAATGCCAACAATCTAGACTACTTCAGTGCCTTTTGTTGGTAACTTAAGAAGGACCCTGGTCTTATAACCTTTACGCCAAAAAAACCGTTTCATTGCCAAGACTTGTGTTTTAAAAGGGAACCTGTGACGAGAATGCTTCCACGGATCTATAGATCTAAGATTGGAAATGGTGGGAAAGAAATAGTGACGCCTTTATATGGAAGGAAGCGGAGTTGCAAGGTAAAAGCAAGAAGGATACAAGAGATTCTATCTTTTACTCAGAAAGATTGAGCGACCAATATGAGATATTCTAGGTAAAATTCCTGGAAGAACTATTCCATTGGATAGATCGGCTCCAAGAAGCTCTAGAATTCCAAGAACACGTCAAGAAGACGTGTAATTGGGATACAGAGAAGATCACAACACTTCATCAATTGGATCACCGAATCACGCGAGCAGTCTATTTCTGGGTTAATACAACTCTAGAGGGATATATCATTGAATTCGCGGCTAAGAATCACTAATCTTTTTCATGAGCGGAAGAAATTTTCAAGAAAGGTGCACACGACAAATAGTTGAGGGAAATTCCCTTGTGGATCAAATCATTCTTGATGGAGGAGGGGGTGATACCTATTCCCTCGACTGAGATGGCAGCCTAAACACCTACGCTTGGGCTAGGGTGATTTTGGGGTATGATCATGACCTGAGAAGAGGAAAGGGTTCTTTGACAGATGGGGGAAGAGAAAGAAATGAGAGAGCCTTAAGGAGAGACACCACTGTTGAGAAGTGGTGGCGTGGAAAGTTAAAGAAAGCATCGAAACAATCTAAGGTGCTGCAAAAAGAAATTGGATCAAGAGAAACAAATGAAAGAAAGAAGGAAGAGTTGAGGAAGGTAAGAAGACAAGAAAGATTGGCCAGTCTAAGATTATATCAGAGAGAAGCGCAGAGAGGAAGGATTTCCCAGATGGGTGGACAACAGGAAGAGTATGGAGAAGAAAGAGAAAATGAAGTAGGTCTGGACCTTGCAGGAGATCAAGAAGGTTCATCCCTGGTATCGGGAAACATCGAGAATCAGGTGGAGAAGGATGCTCCAGAGGAAGAAAATGAGACTCCCCAAATCAAAGAAACCCGCCCAAAAGTCAGTGGAACCAGCCCCAAATCACTCATCCCCCAGGTGTCACCTATACCCGTGGTAAATTCTACACCACCTACTTATGTTATTTCTATTTTGTCGCATCCAGTTAGTCAGAATCAGTTTGTAAGTGTAAATGTTGGGAGGATATTGGGATCCCCAGGCATCTCGCAACCATGACCATTAGGTTTCATTCTAATAGGAGCAACGAGACCCACAATGATTGGAAATATGGGAGGATTGATCGCTTGATACCCAGAATTTTGGGGTAAAGGGGATGAAGATGTAGAGCAACATTGGTTCATATGTGAAGCCATATGGAGATCCAAAGGGACTATCAATGCAAACAAGTTAGTATAGTTTCAAACTACCTTGAGGGGTCGTGCTCTCAAATGGTACATGAAGGCTATTGAACCAGGGGTGCAAGGACAAGCGTTCACACTTGGCCAAGTGCATTTGAATTTCATCTCTAAATTCAAATTACATTAGTCAAAGAAACAAGCTCTCTCCAAGTTGTGGGAGATTCAACAAAGGGAAGGAGAATCTTGTTGGGAGTACAACCATAAATTTAAAGATGCTATTAGGATGCTAGCGCATACTACCTTTGACAATAATTCCTTTAACGCAACAACGGATAGCCACATTAACAAATGCCTTGGAACAATCGATGAAGATCAAGGTCGTGGCAGGTTATCCAGGGATTCTAAGGATGACCAGACCTCAAGTAGATGAAAATCTGTCGCAACTCCAGGGACAAATATCGGTGCTAACAGAAAAGATTCAAGAATTAACCACACCAAGACCAGGACAACCTCAGCTTTGGTACACAGGATTCTACACAGAAGGACATCTGGCAAATGAATGTCTGCACATGAGGGGAATGGGACCTCCTCACAATATGATGGGACCCTCTTCAGGACCAACGGGAGGATTTGCGCAAGTATCTGGTGCACAAGATGCTACACAGAAGGGCATATGGCACATGAATATTCGTGCATGAGGGGAATGGGACCTCCTCACAATCTGATGGGACCCTCTTCAGGACCAATGGGAGGAGTTGTGCAAGTATTTGTGACTCTACCATTCCATACACTAGGGATATACAATATATTCCCAGGCGCTCAAACATCTGAGACAATTGAGTATTGTGAGATTTTTCGGACACATGGGCATGCGCTAAGGCAGTGTCCTATTATGTAGAAGTACACGACTCTGCCCAATACAATACATTGTGAGTTCTGTGCATCTATGAGCCATGCTACAAATCAATGTAGATCATTGGACGCGCTTGCTGATAGATTAAACCGGACAACATTTAGAGTAAATGAAACCCCCCAAAGACATGGAAGAGGCTAGGGAGGTCGAGTTGGAGGAGGATTCAGAGGAGGAAGAAATGGAGGTAGAGGGCTGAGCAGATGCTACAACTGCAATGAACAAGGTCATTTGGCTAGAGAATTCCCTCATCCAAGACGACCATGGTGCTCTCACTGTAGGAACAATGGCCATGCAACTGAAGACTGCCCAGAACTGATTGTGAAATAGGAAGATTGGGTTCGTCAACGAGGAGCTAATCTCATAAGCTCAGAACTGAAAAGGGGAATCGAGGGACAACTACCTAATATTAACATCATTACTCATGGAGGAGCAAAAACTGGGGCAAATACAGAAAGCCAACCCAAGATTCAGAAAGTTGTTCCCAAAGATGATAGGTATGACCCTTTGAAACAAAAGTTATTTTTCAAAGATGCAATAGAAATATTTAAGAGTATCCCCACTCTCGAGATAATGGAGAATCCCCCTAAACTCGCCTCTCAAACTAACCTTGCGCAAGCCCCTACCTCACAACCAGCACCTAAAAACTCTGTAATTCCTAGGAGACGCCCTAAGCAGTCCCAAAGTGTAGTCAATCTATGGTTTCAATTATTCTTTGATATCCCAGGGGATGACCAGCTTACTGAGAAGTTGTGCAACATCCTGTACCTAATATTGGGAAATGAGGGAACCCCAGAAGCCATAATAAGGACCAACCCTCCTGAGAAGAACACCCAAAGAATACAAAGAAGAAAGGTGCGAACATGAAAAGAATTTAGGTTAGAAGCCCAGCTGGATGATTTTGAAATCAAAGATGTCATGCTAGATTTGGGATCCTATGTCAAAATCCTACCCAAAAAGACCTGGGAAGCCTTAGGAAAACCTTAGTTATTATATTCCCCCATCCAGTTGAGAATAGAAAACCAGTACTGCATTTTCCCAATAGGAAGGCTGGAAAATGTGGAAATAGATGTTGCGGGAGTTAAGACCATCGTTGATTTTGAGGTAATTGAAATCATGGGAAATAAGGATCCCTACCCTGCTCTACTCGGGATTGATTGTGCATACGATAACTATGTTATCATTGATCTAAAGAGGGACACCATGACATTTGGAGCAAACGGGATAAATGTAGTTCAAACCTTAGATCCATGTATGGCCTAGGTACACTGAACCAGTGGACCACAATATGGAGTCAAATGTTCTTGACCAATTATACACCATCACAGCAGGAACGAGACCAGATTACAAAAATCCTACTGCAGATGGATCTGTAAGTTGGAGAAGCATACAGTCTACTGACGAGAATTCGGAAGTAGCGTTTGACAGTTGGAAGCAAGGTTTATGAGAAATTTTCAAGGCAATGTGCAATTGTTAGAGCAATGAGATGGATTGGAAATGAGGTCAAAGAACCCCTGACATATGATGGTACCTCAGAGGTACACGGTTTTCTTTCCAGCATGGAAGAGAAAATAGCGACGTATCAAAGGATCTTTGTTCTTGACTTAGCCTTTCAAGATACCCCCGCTAGATGGTGGGCCACTCATAAAGCCTCGATTATGGAGTGGGAAGACGCAAAACAAGCTATCCGATGTTGATTCCAAAGGAGGGATCAACTGAAAGAAGAGATGAATATAGATTTTCAATATGCGCAAATGTTTGACAGATGGTCTGACCCTAAAGTGCATATTGAGCATTGTTTAAAGTAGTGGAGATTTGCGGAAGTACCCTCTGACCTATGGGTTCAAGTATTTTTCCATTCTCTGGGTCCAATCCTAGAGGCTTGGTATATACATGAGGAGGCCAAAAGACAAATGAACTGTTGGAAGACCTTACAAGACCAATTTTGCAAGGATTTCTCCTTTACAGGTAAGTACCTTGAACTCAACACAATCCTTCAAATAATCAGGGAAATGCTTTTTACTGACATTTGCAAAAAGAGATCAAGCCCAGTAATATGTGTTGACCATGTTCATTTGCTTCAGTCTATTTTGGGTCTTGAAATTGATAAGATACATGTACCTTGTTGTAAAGTTGAGAAAGCCCTGGAAAAACCCGATGATTTAGAAGAGCTTAGAAACTTAACCATTAAAGAAACGGAAGGCAATAGAGAGATTCATGATATTGTACCTAGTCACACCGATAGCTCCTATAACCACCCACTGAAGTTGCAGAAAGTTAATATAGCGAGTGCAAAGAATCCTAAGATAGCTTTTATAGGAGATTACTGGGATGAGCAAACTATGAATGAAGTACACAGTTTGTTGCGTGAGTATGAGGACTTGTTTCCAAAAACGTTCTTAGAACTGAAAGGTATAAAAGGAGCCATGGGAGAAATGAAAATTGAGTTGAAACTCGACACAAGACTTGTGAAACACGTACCATACCGACTTAATCCTAGAATAAAAGAGAAGGTCAAGAAATAAGTTGACAAAATGCTTGTGGCAGGACTTATTTTCCCAATCGAAGAAGCTGAATGGATTAGCCCCATAGTTATCTAGAGTAAGAGAGGTACATAATACATTCGGGTTTGCGTGCACTACAGAAGTCTAAATTCTGCATGTGTGCATGATCCGTTTCCAACACCTTTCAGCAACGAAGTGTTAGATCAAGTTGTGGGAAAAGAATCTTATTCGTTAATAGACGGACTTTCAGGATATCGCCAAGTCAGAATCATAGAGGAAGACAAGAAGAAGACTACATTCATAACGTAATTCACATATAACGTAATTCCCTTTGGTTTGAAGAATACCCCTACAGTTTTTTCTTGGATTGTGATAGCAGCATTTCGAGAGTTCATCCACAAGTTTGTAGAAGTCTATATGGATGATTGGACGGTGTACATCCTGTTAAAAGATCATGTCAAGATACTTTGGTTTATGTTTGATAGATGTTTTGAAATACAGATATCTTTGAATCTAAAGAAGTGTATTTTTTGTGTACCTCATGGAAATTTGTTAGGCCATATTGTATGCAGAAAAGGAGTCTTGGTAGACCCAGCTAAAGTCGTGGTCATTCTGAACATGTCGCCACCTACAAGTGATAAACTGTTACTCTCTACACTAGGACATACAGAATATTACCGCACATTCATCAGAAGATATGCAACTATCACCTCACCCCTCGAGAAATTGCTGAAAAAGTCTGAACTATTTCGATGGACACCAAAGTGTGACAAATCTTTCGACATTCTCAAAGAAAAACTAAGTAATGCACCTATCTTGATATTTCCAAATTGGGAAATTTAATTCCTTGTACATGTCGATGCATCAGGCATTGCCATGTGAGTCATTCTAGCACAACCAGGGGAAGGGAATATGGACCACCCTATCTACTTTGCCAGCAGAAAACTTTCGCAAGCTAAGCGCAACTACACAACCACTGAAAGGGAAGGTCTAGCTATGATTTATGCACTGCAAAATTTTAGACACTACTTGTTAGGCTCTCATTTCAAGGCTTTTACTGACCATTTTGCATTGAAGTACCTAGTCAATAAACCAATACTTGGAGGAAGAATTTGCAGGTGGCTACTACTTTTTCAAGAGTTTTCGTTTGAAGTAATTGTCAAACCATGAAGATTCAATGTAGGTCCAGATCACCTTTCCAGGTTGGAGTTGGGGGAAAGTGGTGGAGCAGTGGATGATTAGCTCCCAGATGCGGACTTGTTCTGGATTAAGGCCATCCCAGAGTATCTTGAAGACATTGATGTCTTCCTCGGTATAGGGACCTACCCAGAAACTTACTCCGCAACACAAAAGTGACATATGGTGGTTCACGCAACAGACTATCAATTGATTGACGGACAACTTTACAAATTGGGACTCGACAGTATCCTTAGGAGATGTGTCTTGAACCATGAAAGGAAAGATATCTTGTGGGAATACCATAGTGGAGTTGCGGGAGGACATGTTGGAGGTAAAGATAATGCACAGAAGGTACTTCAAGCTGGATTATGGTGGGCTACGTTATTTAAAGATGCTAAGGAATATTCTAGATCTTGTGACATCTGCCAAAGAGTAGGAAATCCATCACGCAGAGATGAATTACCCCTTAATCAAGTCAGATCTCTTCAAGCATTTGAGAAGTGGGTTGTTGATTTTATTGGACCGATCAACCCCCCGGCTAAGCACTCAAAGGCCAAATACATCATTACCGCAATTGATTAACTCACAAGATGGGTTGAAGCAGAGGCAGTTCAAGATTGTTTTACAGATACAGCTGCTAGGTTTATCTTCGAGAACGTCATCACTCAGTTTGGATGTCTTATAAGTTTGACCAGTGATCAAGGTAGTCACTTTATCAGCAGCACAATCTCAATGTTGACAACGGAATTCCTTATACAACACCATAAGAGCAGTCCCTACCATCCACAAGCTAATGGTACGGGGGAGGCATTCAATAAAATTCTGGAAAGAGGACTAAAAAAAGTATGTTGCGCAAACAAGGAAGACTGGGATGATAGAGTTCCAGTAGTCTTGTGGGATTATAATACTACCACGAAGAAGCTACACAAGTAAACTCCATTTCAGTTGGTTTATGGGAAAGAAGTTGTTGTACCCACAAAATTTATTACCCCTAGTCTCTATATAACACAGGCTACACACATAACGGATGATGAATCAATTCCTCAGAGCACTGCAKACTCGCAAAAACTTGAGGAAGCAAGATTTCTAGCAGATTTTCATCAGACAGTTGAGAAAGCTAGACAAAAATCTTGGCATGACAACCATATTAACTCCAAAATATCCATGCAAGGGGATAAGGTACTACTCTACGACAACCGATATTAAAAACATCCAGGCAAGTTGTGCATGTATTGGTTGGATCCATTCATAGTTGCGGAAATCTAACACTCTAGTGCAGTCAAGATAATGCAACTAGGTGGTATCCTTCAGCCAAGATGGGTGAATGGGGCCCGCATGAAACCCTACATTTATCATGCTTGAGCCAAAGCACAGTTTCTCCAGTCCAAAGGAGCATGTATAGTAGTTAGATTTTAATTTTCTATAATTTCTTTAATTTAGTTAATAACGTCGGAGTGTGCATTGTTGCGCCATGACATATATTTTCTTTTTCAGCTAAGCATTGCTTT
Organism: Picea mariana; assembly: GCA_032191745.1. Classification (NCBI taxonomy): domain Eukaryota; kingdom Viridiplantae; phylum Streptophyta; class Pinopsida; order Pinales; family Pinaceae; genus Picea; species Picea mariana. Next base: position 102,729 of record JASDQU010102502.1, read on the forward strand.
TGTGTAGAACTGCTTACTCATCCGCACAGGATCAGAAGAGCCACCATTACATTAAATGAAGTCATTAAATATGACGGGGACCCCCATTGTGGTCGAAGGTGGGGGGAATCTGATCTAGATCACAGCCCATGTGCGACATGCATCATGTCTAGTCATACGCTTTATGGTAGCTACAGTAACCCGTCAAACCTTTCCGTTAAGTCATAAAGGTGTGATCTACGTAGATTCCATCGGTATACTCGCTGGGATCCTCAACTATTAAAACGGTAAGCCCTCGGGTCGACCATGTCCATGTCAGCTCGTTCATTAAAGGCCAAGATCACCCTATATATCTTACGCTATTATCAATCTCGTCGAACACATCAGCCTAAGATTGCATTTATGGTTTCATAATGAGTGTCCTTAGGAGTAATTACATAGCTCTTTCATTATTCTGCATATAATATTTTGCGCACTCATGAATGAGGCTCATTATTTCCATTAGTTATCTTTTGTCTTGCGATATCTGCACTCTTGTCTAGCTTGTGAGATCTCTTGCTCCCTAGTCATGACCCCGAGCCCTACTCAGTCCGTTCAAGTTTTCTAAGCAATCCAGAGCCAACATGCCAAGAGCAACAGGAGGCAAGACCTCAGCTCCAAAAGAGGCAATTCCAGACGAGCCATGTGATCCCCGGGTCGAGATCATGGGCGATATCAAGGGAAAGGCCGAGCAGGTAAAACTCCTCAACCTCGACATGAAGGACCAAGTGTTGTTCCCGCAGATGAATATCAGTGTATTCTGGAACTTGGCCCCAAATGCACTGGGAGGCTTGCAATTTCTGTCAAGGTGATATTTCATCAAACTATTCAATTCAACCATTATGAACCTTAGGAATCTACCAATTTTCAGAACTATGGGCAAGGTTGCACACTACACCAAGCTTTTGATCATTCGAGTGCATGACATAAGCTTATGGCTTGATAGAAGATATCCAATTCATGCTGAGGATATCCACCAGCTCACCAGACTATCCCTCGAAGGTGAGGATGTATCAAAAGGTTTCCAAGGGACAAGCAACATCGGAAGAAGAAGGGTGAATTCATCCTGTATGAGACATTTCATACACAGAGAGGCAGACAGACGACCAAAATCAACCCAATCCTACCAGAGATGGTCCAGACGGCTTGCTACATGATCTCTATCAATTTTATGCACTCGTACTACAAGGGTGAATGCACCTTAGATGCCCTTTGGGTAGCATACTTTTGCGTAAATGGCGTTGTGTTCAAATGGTGCAGCTACCTACTGGAGGAACTCCTAGTTGCCTCTGAGGAGGTTCGGGAGAAAGGCAGAATGTTTACATATGGCTACTTGTTAGTCGCATTTTCCATGTGGAAGTGGATGTCACCCACAGGAAGAAAATTGTCCCCTACAGACAAGGCTCGCCTAGCCAAGATGTTCGAACCCTGGCACACAAGGTCAGACTCTGAGAATATGGAGTTCAACAATGCAGCATTCCTGAAGTGGTACAACCAGCCTATCAACACAACTCAACGATTGTGCATACCAGAGGAACCATTGAACCTCAATACCCAGAACATCGCATTCAGGATCAATCGACACTACACATTTGTTTGGCTGAGGCATGCGAAGTCTGAGGACTTCCATACAAGGTCGTTACCCTTCTACCTGGATGAAGAAGCCTTCGACAAGGAAGTCATGTCATGGCCAGGTGTTAAGTGCAACCCACACAAGTATGGCATGCATTATCTCTTGCCACCAGAGCTCCTCAAGAAAAAGGGGCAGGAAGAAGGAATCGGGTCGAGTTCCGACCCAGCAAAAAAGAAGCAGAAGGTCCAGATGTCAACGGACTCAGAAGAAGAAGAGGATGTGGAACCTCTGGAGTGCAAGAAGAGGATGTTGCCTATGTTTCCACAGCTCCCGGACCAACCCGTATTATCAGGTAAAGATGTCAATGACATCCTAGTCGATGCTTTCATAGGGGATCCCTCAATCAGGAAACCCCGAACATGTATTTCTCTTGTGAATATATTATATCCACAACCAATATCCTCAGTTGTACCTAGTACTAGAGTTGTCGCTTGAGTTTCCCAAACTGTGATTAACATCACAGATGATCCCGAGCCAGACACCACTGCCTCCACAACCATCATCACTGAGCAAGATCCATCACCACTACAAGACCCATCGCCACTGCAAGACACTGCCATTCCATCCCAACCCACTTCACCCAATCCCATGCATCTAGATCTCCCAGACCCACCTGAGAATGTACTAGAACATACTACCCTGGTCACTGAAGCCTTGAGCCAAACAATCACTCCATCAATAACCATTATGGGCACTTTGTCATCGATGGAGAGTCAGAAACAAGAAATTCTACCACTTTCTCCAATACTGCAAGTCCCAGGCACCCAAAGTCCTCTCTCAATAGTCAACGTTGACATTCCCATCAGCAGGACAAAAACTCCAGAAGTTTCGTTGCAAATGGGGGTAGGAGCACATACGATTCAAAAAGAACCCCAAACCACATCAGGGCAGAGCGCAACATCCTTGAAAGAATAGTTGGATCCAGTATTCCAGAACCCACAGCGCTGCACGAAACTGTTGCTTCTTTTCCTGGCAAAGACAGAAGTTTTCCCTCTACTTCCAATGGATCTAAAGACTAGATTTGCACATCAAATGCAAGGTCCATCCCCAGGGGAAGAAGAGGTGGACACACCATTTGAACATTCGATGGCCAGTGGACTACCACTACAAGTCTGAGTACCCTTGGATGTCGCTCCTTCATTGGGTGATCTCACTTAGTTTCCAACAACGCAGGTGGTAGGCATAATCAAAGCCTTGACTGAGCAATTGGAGCAGAGGATCCAGTAGGCTGAACGAGAAGTAGAATTCTGGAAACAAGCAAAACTCCTTACGCAAGCACAATGAATGCAGGAGGAATACTCAAAAAATTAGGCACAACAGAAGGTATAAAAGGTAAAGGAAAAACTCACAGAGACCTGGACAATCGTCTGAAAGACAACACCTCAGCTACTAGAATCCATCACAACAAGAGAGCCTACAGAGTAGATTGAATTAATTCAGGTAGCCTGGTCAAAACTAGTAGAAAGAGCAGAAAATATCGAAGCACAGTTGCGAGACAGTAAGAGAGAAGTTGAAATGCAACCCAGGAAGAGCAAATGGAGAAAATCATTTTGGAAGGAAACAACGCAAGATCAACCTTGCATAAAAGGACTGCAGAATGCACAAAAATATTCAAAGAGGTTAGCAATTCGATGGGAATCATTTCAAGGCCCAACCAAACATTGGAGGACTAGCGCATAAAGATCCAATCGCTCAGCGAAGAAGCAAGCAACACCTTGTATCTATTAGAACAACAAGAGAAATTTGACAAAATCCAGCAGGTGGACAATGCTCTCAATGCACTATATGAAGCTCAAATCGTGGCTAGGAAGGAACTACGAGAGTTTTGACCTATAGTCCAGACAACATATATGCAGATGCATCAAGTGGATGCCATAACTGACTCGGAATGGAAATCTTTAGTTGCGTCCAAGCCAAAAGAATGCATCACAGACACCACTCAACAATTTGTTGCTAAAGCTTCACTACTTGCCAGAAAGTGGCAAGACAAAGTGGACAACTTCCAACATGTCAAGAAGAGAGCCCTCAAACTCGTACTCAAGTTGGGCCCTTCATTTGAAGATGATAAAGTAGAAATGGTCCAATATGGAAATGGAAGCAATTCGGAACTAGAAGGCAAGAAAGAACAACAAGCCAACCCAGAGACCATAGAAGAGTCGAAGAGTTGACTCGGGGCGAGTCAAGGATTGTGGTCAGAGCCTGTTGGGCCCTTCTTTTTGATGAATAGAAGTTGTGCACGTCATATTGCAACTTCATTTTGGTAAACAAAAGTTCTGCAAGCTGTTGAGGAGTTGGACAACGGACTAAGGAAAGAAACAAAAAGAGGTTGGAAGGACAGCGCAACATCAGTTTTGAGGAAAGAAGTTGCAACAAGATCAAGAAGAAGAGAGAACTCACGGGTTCTCAACCAACAAACATAAAGATCGAATTATATATATGAGACTGATATGATTGTAAAAGGGTTGTTGGGCTAGAGTGTTGTTGTTAGGCTGGAGTGTTGGGTTGGGATTGTTATTGTTCTTGTTGTTGATAGTATTGATGTTATGATGAGAGTCACTGTTGTAATGGTCCATATTGTTAGCATAGTTGAGTTTTGGAGATTTGGGTAAGAACCAGACTATCAATGTATCAAAGTTTTGTATCGGTCTAGATGTAAAGGAGCAAGAGACTATAACATTGTCTCATATATGATGAGGAGCATCCTCTAACTACTTGTGTATGAGAATCAAGTTGTGAGAAGAACCCGATATGTTAATATAATTGGAGGCCCAAATTTTGGATATATCGTTTGTATTTAGTCTTCTGAATGTATTGAATGTTGCTTTGTATTATATTTATATTTGACATACTTCAAATTCTTCATTATGAATGTCGATGCAACCCTATTCTCTTTATTCTCAGTTAGGAGATGTTCAGAACTGCTACAGGCTTAATCTATTTTTTGCAAGACTAATATGAATCTTGATAACTCAAAGGTATGTTTAAGTATTCTCTTTACCCTTCCCTCTCTTTCTTGTCTCAGTTGCGCTTCGAGTGAGACTTCTTCCCTCCCAAGAAGAGGAAAATGCCAGTGCTCTAGACTACTTCGGTACCTTTTGTTGGTAACTTAAGAAGGACCATGTTCTGATCACTTTTACGCCAACAATACCACGATGCAGACAATGGTGTATAATATGACTCAGAGTCTCAGATTGGTAATGTGTTTGATAGGCACCTGGGAACCACTCTTCTTTGTGCCATTGTCACAGTATTCATTGCTATAATCATTGACAAATCGACCAACTCCCCCACAGGCTTGGACGTTAGGCACTTCCCCTCTACAGGACAAACCTATAATGAAGTATATATGTTCCAAAATGATCGTCAGTGATTGCCCCCAAAGCATGAGTGATTTTGCATCTGGGTACCAATAGTCAATCAAGAGATTCAACAATCTCCTTTGGGCTCTTATACCACCAATTTGAAAAAAATTGTACATCAAACATTATCGAAGCCCTTGTTTGGCATTGTCATCATCAAATACTACCTGATCCACCTCTTTGTGTTCACATTCCCTTCAGTGCACACACATCTTTCTTAAGATTAAGAAAACATGAGTTAGTTTTTGTTTTTTCCAAATCAACTATGGGCATCTGCAGGTTCTCATTTTGACAATCACAGATATTCGTGATTCGTGTTTCCACCACTCGCAAATATCCACGATTGGTGCTTCCACCAACCGCGGACATTCACGGGTTGCTTTGAGGCAACCTGCAGATGTGCAAAGTCGTGTTGAAAAAATGAGGCCTAATCCCCAATTTTCCATGAAATTTAAATAATGAAAGGATGAAATTGAAAGATACCAACATTCCCTAGGAGATTTTTCCTTGGTATTGTTTTACACTTTTTTGGGCTCGGGAGACTAAATTTACAAAAAAAATCATGAGGTTGAGTTCCAATTGCATTGCATATTGATTGCTCACACTTTTAGGCATAATGATGGCTTCAAAATGCCTCTGTTGAACCAATTCCTTGTGCATGCTTATCAGTTTCTAGCCTTGCAATTTATGCCTTTGCAATTCGACGCCTTATCCCTGGAGGAAGCATCCCCGGAGTGTCCTTATCCTACACATGCTTTCCTTGCATTCAACATAGGTATGTTCCTTGTGCTTCAGAAGTAATTTTATTGCCTGTGACACTCGTTTCCTCCATTGTATTATAGCATTCTTTTATTTTTTTCAGGCTTTAATAATATGAAAAAGACCAAAAAAATAAAAAAACCAAAAAGAAGGGAGGAAAGGGTCCATCTCTTTTGTTGGAAGTAATTTTGTCGCCCTTCAAAAAAGCACAATCTTGACTCAGTATCTCATCATTTTGGGTCTAGTGTGGTTTTAAGATACTTTTTCTCGTTACTGACTGTTATCTCCCCCGGTTGGTTAGTCTTCCAACTATATGGAGCATTTTTTGATGCCTCCTATATCACAAATGTATCCCAGTTTATAGTCATGTTGCCTAAGTCACATAATGTGTCGTGCTTTTGTTCAAGGGAATTTTTAGCCTGAGTCGACCATTGTACAATTCTTCTATGGCCTTGCATGTCGACCTTCCTAAGTCAGTCAAGTTCGTCTCATCATCACAAGTATCTTTGTCATTTACTTGTGCTAGTATAGAAGGTCCTGATTGAATTCTTGCTAGCAGGTTTACTCTTGTCGACGCTGACACGTTTCTCTGACAATATGACCTAGAGTTGCACCCTAGGCCTATTTTCATTATTGACAGGTGACCTTGTGCTCAATAGATGAAAAACCATCATAGGTCATTGACTAAGCGGTTTCCCTTGTGTTCGATGTCAACAATAATCATCACACATAGGGATTCGTGTGGTACCTTGTTTTCCATTTCACCCCATTGGTGGATTCATCATCTTTGTCAGTAATCTTCATTATTGCCTACTATTCATAGCGTCTATGTCATGCATTATTCCATCTAGTGCATTCTGGAGTCATACCTTGGTGTGGTCCTTACAGTATTTTCATCCGAGTCCTTCCAAATCTTTGGCCTTTTGCTACCCCTCGTGCTGGATGATGGAGGATGCCTTAATGCCTTCCTTCCAACAAATCTCTTCCTATCGACTTCAACACATCTGGCTCTAGGATAGGGATCTAGAGTCGTATTTGGTACCTTGGGGATTGCAGTCATCAGTGGCAGGCTCCCTCATTGTTGACAGTGGGAATACATCAATGTCCCCTACTCGATAGATTCTACAAGGTCTTCGACATGAACTCATTTATTCACACTTGTTAGATTGTACCATGGTACCTTCACACCCATTATAATCATAAGTGGGTTGTCTCACATTTGTTAATGGTATACATCAATGACTAGTAATCAAAAGGTGTCTCATTGTGTTCAACCCCAACACATTTATTCGCACAGTGTAGACTTTTACCAGGACATATCGTTTTGAAGACATTGGGTGAAGTACGAGCATCACATATTTTGTGCTCCTACTCGATATATTGTACCACTCCACAGACATTGATACTTGCATAGGATCAACTTGTTCACTCCATTGATCTCATATATCCGTTGTTATTGATTTTGAGACATAGCTCCATTGTGTATCTCTTCATGGATATGATCTACTTTCACATGGATCCACTATGTATTCCTCATGTCCATGTTTGCTACGTTTATATATCACATGGATCCACTATGTATTGCTCGTGGCCAAGAACATTAGTCATACTCTCATATGTACTATGGATCCACAGTGTACTTGATTTGGCGGCCATTCTTACATCACTCTTGAGCATGGGTATGCCCGACTTGGGAAGAGAATACTCTTACTTGATTTTGGCAGATGGTTTCTATTTTTGGATCAGTGGTTAGGGAACCTTCATGAGTTTACTTCGTTGCATACTTTCCTCTTAGGCTTATAATGTATTTCGGCCATCATTTTTCCTTTCTGACCTCACACATTAGAAGGCATCCGTTATAGCACAAAATGCCACACTTATGCATTTGTGACATGGCCTAACACTTCCCCTAGCTTGCTAACCAAAATCCCAAAATTTCCTCATCAAAGTTACTTAAAAAACTTGACTTTTGTTGATATCCATTGGTTTCCTTTGTGAAACACGCGAACATCCGTTCCTTGCAAGATTACAACCCGCAAATGCCCTAAACAATTATGAAAAATAAATTATTTCCACAATTTCGGGAAGGTTTTTCGGTTGGGTTCATTTCCCAACGTCCTTGAGCCCGTACTAAACAGAATTCAACCTCCCCATCCTCTTTGGCATGGTATACAAGCATCATTGAGGGAAAAGATGAGGACAAGTCTAATGGTGCAAGGTTATGCTCTTGAGATTTAACAAGATTCCCTAATCCCTTCATTCTCTAAGTAGCATCTCCTTACCTGGAAACTCCTTTTCTAGTGTTCCTTCCTCTCCTATATAGCCATAATGTGTGTTCCTATCCTTATTGGGTTATCTGAGGAAGAGCCCCGCTACTAAGTTGATGCTCGAAGGACTTATGTAGGAACTCGGGTAGTTGGCTTTGAAGCAGTGTCGGAAGTTGAACCAAGTTATAACCAAATTTCACATATTGTTAACAATAGAAGAGTTCTCTTTCTCTCCTATCTTGTGTTCATTGCAATGTTATATGTTGTTGTTGTTCATATATACTTTGATTTATACACATGATATATGATACTTGAACCTATAACTACCTTGTTGGAGCACTATCTTGGTTTCTTATTGCAGGTTGGTTCCGACAAAGACTAGGAGTGCTTCAAGAAGCAAGAGCAAGTGTTGGCAAGTGGTCTTGTTGGGCTAGCTGAGGGTTTTTTAGTAAGGTGGTCAAATCCCAATACAACAAGAGGACAAGGTGGATTGGCAAAGCCACTATCATTCGGTCCTTTGGAGCTATAGGAGGTGTCAAGTTCAAGTCCAAGAGTTGGAAAGTGGTTTCATCGCATTGGTTGGGTTTTTTTTTAGCAAACCCTAGATTCGTTGAAAGGTATTACCCCCTGAGTGGTAACTGGCAGGTCATTTATCACTACTTATAGGACTTATACCAAAACAACTGTGGAGGTTGAACCTTTGAGTGGAAAAAATAAAATAAAATTGATATGCTATCATTCTAAAATGTTCCATGGCAACTTCCTTAATTTCCCTACACATGATAGGGATCTTGGTGGCATAACCAAGAGAAATGGGGTCTCATCACAAGCCAACCTTCTCATTTCCGTGAAATGCATGTGGGTAACGTTGTCACCTCTGGTCACCACGCTAGGACAATGTCCCCTAGCTTTTCCCTTGAAAATAAAAAAGACCAAAAGAAATAAGACTAAGAGCAAAAGACATTGAATGGGCTACAAAACAATGGCATCCATGATAAGGTGCAACTCACCCTCTACAGAGGCACCCACAGGCAAGACCTACATTTTCCTGTTATCACTGTGCCCTTTGCCCAAACATTTCCCCTGTGCCACTTCACACACGCACTTAGGTGACCTAGATTGGTTATCATGTGGAAACACCCCAAACTTAAGGAGAATTAGATCAATAGGACATCCTGAGACCTTCTCCAAACCTGACTTGTTAAACTACATAACATCTTTGAAGCATTTGTTTGGGTAAAGGGGGTTTGATGCACATGTTTGGGTAATTTGATTATTAGATGTGATCGACATTGCTATGATACATGTGACTTATGAGCCCCTGGAGGGCGTACTTGTTGTTGTTGAAGGACCTTGCTCGACGAACAGGTACATATGGGGGAATGATTAGCTTAGACCTCCATGGGGTTGAAAGCCCACGAATGGATGTTGTGACCTTTGTTAGCACTCTGTAAATTTTGTTCGACTGATAGACAAATGACAGAGGTAATTGTTTCAACCAGCTTTAGAGCTGGGCACTAGCCTGCTCATCTCATAGAGGGCTCTCTCATGTCACTTGATATTTCTTTGGCAATCAGTGGCTAGATTTAGTTTATTTTGGGGGTTTTTATAAAGTTGTTGGCAAGGAAGGGGGGGGACACTTAGGGATATGGAGTTGAAATTATGAAAGTGAATGAAAACAATGACTGGATGGTAGAACTCTCCAGAGGATAAAGGCTAAATGAGGCAATGAATCTGAGTTATAAATTGTATTTAAGAAGAGTGTAAGAAGAAGGAGAAAACAAGTAACTGTATCAAAGTATTATTGAAATGAATTCTGAATCAGTTAGGAAGAAATACACACAGTTTAAATTACTTCAGTTGAGAGTATCATAAGATGAATTATGGGCCTTTGACTATCCAATTTGAACAGAAGATAGTGTAAAAGGAATTATAGAACACATAAAATACATACAATGAGAGGAGACAAAACTCATATCACCACCATAAGAATCTTTTCATAGAGACTTCAAAAGCTTCTGCATGTGTATTCAATTAAGTTCTAGAAATTTACAATAGAGTTCAGAACAACTAAGAAGGTGCCCTTGCACTTCTACCAACCATCATTAAATTGGGAACTTCTAATACTTATACAATTCGAGTTCCTTCAGTTAGAGACTGATTACAATAGTTGAACCAAAACGTTTCAGCTTCTAAAACTGAGTACAATGATTACAAATGACAGTTTTCATAAAAACGTTTTATGATCCAACTGTCGATTCCTCTGACGCTTCAACTCCTTCCTCTGCCACATTCTCTTTGAAATGTCACTTATACTCTTTCAAATCTAATTCCATTTATTCATATTCTCATTAAATATTTGGGAATAATATGTTTGAATAAAAATAATTCCCAAATATTTTTCTATCCTGTAGAATTAAATTTCCATAATTTAATTCATACCCATGGTTTTTTTAAAACCATTTATTGCTTGCTTCAAATGGTTTTGAAAACCATGTCTTATTTACCCAATTTACCATTTCATTGTGAAAAACATTTATTGTGTCTTGTTTTTTCCAATTCACTGTTTCACTGTGAAAACCATTGACTGGTTTGTTTCCCATGGTTTTGAAAACCATGTCTTGGTTACCATCTTTGGTAAAATACTTTTATTCTTCTTCTTTTACTTGTGTAAAACCTTTGGATAAAAAATTATCCAAGTCTTCCTTTCATGTGCATCTTCCCATTTAATTCTTTTCCACGGAAATAAACATTAATCTCTTTAATTTGTAAAATTTGAATTTTACCTTTGTAAAACAATTTCACCATGAGGAAGAATTTCATTTATTGGAAATTCCATAGTTATTATTGAAATGCACTCCTGGAAAATGTGCCACACATAAACCATATGATAAATGGTTTCATTTATTATTTCGGGCTTAGGATGGAGTAGTTTACTCCACACCACTTTTACCCCCGATATTCACCACTTAAGGACACGTCTCCCCAACCAAAAACCATCGGTTTACATATCGGCCCGCCTTCACATAATTAACCTCCGCGCTAATTATTTGCCTGATATGTATGTGCACCCTCCATCCACCCTTTGACTTTTCCACATTATAAATTGAGATTCGTGCCCATGATTTGACATGATGCCATAAATTGGATATTGGATCAAATATTAATATAAATATTTTAATATAAAAATATTTATATTAATAAACCCTTTTTCTATTTTCTAAGGACTTTGGGCATATGAGGCTTATCACATGACTTCGTGGATAGGATAAGGGTTCTTAAGCTTAATAAAAGGAATATTTCTAATTTTCAACGGGAATATGATAATAAGGGGTAAAAATGACTGAAGTGATGGAACTGAGGGATTTAGATAAGCATTAAGGCTAGATATAGGTTTGAGATATTTGCCAAATTTTTGACTCATGGAGGACATGACTATTTTGGATGATTAGTCGAGTGAAGGATTTAGGTGATGGGAGCTTGATGGAGCTGGTGAAAAGGTTTTTAAAATCTGAGTGGAAAGATAGCACAAGGACAAGATGCTTTGGAAAAATTAATGCAAATTAGCATGTGATAACACTGGCTCCAAATGGGGATGTTATCCTCCCAGTGAGGTAGCAAATAAATCGTAGACCCGGTGCCTGATCCATTGGGCTGCTCCCAAAACATGTGTGTGTACCCTGCTCAGACCTGTCACCAGTGTCTGTTGAAAACCAAATTCTGCACACTGCTCTCAACTGGATACTGAACACTGAATACACCACTAAAATCTGACTGTACACACTACTGGAAATCCAAACTGAAAAATGCTTGACCATCAAGCTTATTTGCATACTCCTATCTACTCTAAAAATCTTGAAATGAATACTCAATCAAGTGATGCTAAAGTGCCAATGCAACCAATCAAGCAATTGGCTTCCCGATTTTCCTCTTCTCACATTTTTCTTAAGTAGGTAGACAAATGTAAAAGATGGCAGCTGAAAACAAAAATTGAATCCAAAATCTGAGCTTATGAATTAAACAAATTCCTCCTCCACTAATGACTGTAATAGGATGGCCACGGGATCTTGAAAACCATGAAAAACCATTTCTTCTTGATGAACAAAAACAAAAAGACAAGCCTCTTGCATAAGTGTTTGTTGTTTTTGCTCTATTTCTTCTGTTCTGAGAACATTTTCAAATGAAATGGCAGCAATAGGTTTGTCTACTCTTCCATGCATATCGACAAAAATATTCATACATTCTTGATCATCTTCGAATATGACAACCATATTATGTGCATCAAGGCTATCCTCTTGTTCATAAAAAAATTATGATTTGGTTTTACCAAACTTCTGGAAATTTGCTCGAGGACTATCATTTTGACTTTCAAATGAATGAATGGAAATAAGTTCTTACCCGTAATCTTCTTGCAAATGTGAAAAGATAACAACATGAACTATTTCACAGTCTAGAGTTCCTCCCATGGATGCATTTTCAAAACCATGATTTTCAAAGGAATCAAATAAAACAACTGCCTCTTCATTATCTTTCTGTATTTCTAATTGAAAAGTGGCATACACTGTTTTGTTGCCTTCTTGAAACTCTATGTTAGTTGTTTGTTCACTGCTTGAAGTCTCCATAGAGGCAGTTTTAAAATCCTCATCCATGTCTAGGCCACTTAGAATTTGAACAACCACATCATTCACAGGGGAAGAAATAAAACTTTGAAACACTTTGTCTTGCTGGAAATCTCGCTGAATAACTTCATCAAGTTCAGGAGAAGTAAAATAACTTTTAGCAACAATTTCTTGATCAACTTCATCTTCAACCAAAGGAGGGGCTACTATTTGTTGTTGGGATGAATATTAATAAAAGGCTTCTATGATTTCATCATTCATACACTCTTCGTCACCAAAAACATTTTCAAGGTACTTAATGAAATGTTCACAAAATTCACAACAATCTTCAAACACCAAGAATGAAGGATTAGATTTTCCATAATGCTTAAAGAATGTTATATGGAAATGTTTAAGAGAGTATAAGTTGCCTAGTTTTAAACCTTCATACCATAATCTTGCTTTCCCCTCTAGAGTAGCCATAAACATTTTCATCGAACAATCCTCATGAAATTCAACCCCCGACTTACATATGTGCATGTGAAATCTAATAAAGTCCAAGGCAACATCATTTCCTTTCCCATGTTCGAATTTAAGCAAATATTTTTGCCAATCTATGTGAGGAATACGATTTGGAAAGCCAGGAATATGAGAGCAATTCATTGGAGCATACCTTACAGATTTGTAATCCATCTTGAATAAATGGAGTCGTCAATAAAATCTTTAGGCTACTGAGTCTTTGGACAGTGGAGTCGCCAGTGAAAATTTAAATTTTTGGATTCTTCTACTAGTGGAATCACCTTCAAAATGAATTTTTTTAATGTGTGGATTCGCCCAAGCAGGAACACAGCCAATATGTGCCTAAGTGTCTGCTACTCTCAGACCTTAGAACTCAACCATGTCGTTTTTTCCTAGGGAAATTTTTTCAATTTCGTCCCCAACAACGACGCCAAAATGTTAGCACTCTGTAAAAAAATTTTGGTTGATAGACAAATGATAAAGGTAACTATTTCAACCTCTCTGAGCTGGACACTAGCCTGCTCAGCTCAGAGAGGGCTCTCTCGTGTCACTTGATATTTCTTTGGCAATCAGTGGCCAGATTTAGTTTGTTTTGGGGTTCTTTATAAAATTGTTGGCAAGGAAGGGGAGGGACACTTAGGGCTATGGAGTTAAAATTTTGAAAGTGAATGAAAACAATGACTGGCTGGTAGAACTCTCTAGAGGATAAAGGCTAAATGAGGCAATGAATCTGAGTTATAAATTGTATTTAATAAGAGTGTAAGAAGAAGGAGAAAACAAGTAATAGCATCAAAGCATTACTGAAATGAATTATGAATTAGTTAGGAAGAAATACACATAATTTAAATTGCTTCAACCGAGAGCATCATAAGATGAAAACTGGGCCTTTGACTATCTAATTTAAACAAAAGACAGTGTAAATGGAATTAACGAACACATGAAATACATACAATGAGAGGAGACAAAACTCATATCACCACCATTAGAATGTTTTCATAGAGATTTCAAAAGATTCTGCATATGTATTCAATTCAGTTCCAGAAATTTACAAAAGAGTTCAGAACAACTAAGAAGGTGCCCTTGCACTTCTGCCAATCATTAATACATTGGGAACTTCTAATACTTATACAATTCGAGTTACTTTAGTTAGAGACTGATTACAATAGCTGAATCGAAACGTTTCAGCTTCTAAAACTGAGTACAATGATTACAAATGACAGTTTTCAGAAAAAAAAAAACGTTTCATGAACCAACTGTCGATTCCTCTGACGCTTCAGCTCCTTCCTATGCCACATTCTCTTTGAAATGTCACTTATACTCTTTCAAATCTAATTCCATTTATCCATATTCTCATTAAATATTTGGGAATAATATGTTTGAATAAAAATAATTCCCAAATATTTTTCTATCCTATAGAATTAAATTTCCATAATTTAATTCATGCCCATGTTTTTTTAAAACCATTTATGGCTTGCTTCCCATGGTTTTGAAAACCATGTCTTGTTTACCCAATTTACCATTTCACTGTGAAAAACATTTATTGTGTCTTGTTTTTTTCCAATTTACCATTTCACTATGAAAAACATTTATTGTGTCTTGTTTTTTCCAATTTATTGTTTCACTGTGAAAACCATTGACTAATTTGTTTCCCATGGTTTTGAAAACCATGTCTTGGTTACCATCTTTGGTAAAATACTTTTGATCTTCTTATTTTACTTCTGTAAAACCTTTGAATAAAAAATTATCCAAATCTTCCTTGACGTGCATCTTCCCATTTAATTATTTTCCATGGAAATAAACATTAATCTCTTTAATTTGTAAAATTTGAATTTTACCTCTGTAAAACAATTTCACCGTGAGGAAGAATTTCATTTATTGGAAATTCCATAATTATTATTGAAATGCACTCCTCAAAAATGTGCCGCACATAAACCATATGATAAATGGTTGCATTTATTGTTTCAGGCTTGGGATGGAGTGGTTTTCTCCACACCACTTTTACCCCCGATATTCACCACGTAAGGACACGTCTCCCCGACCAAAAACCATCGGTTTAAATATCGACCCGCCTTCACATAATTAAGATTTGCGCTAATTCTCCACCTGATATGTATGTGCACCCTCCATCCACCCTTTAACTTTTCCACATTATAAATTGAGATTCGTGCCCATGATTTGACGTGATGCCATAAATTGAATATTGGATCAAATATTAATATAAATATTTTAATATAAAAATATTTATAATAATAAACCCTTTTTCTATTTTCTAAGGACTTTGGGCATATGAGGCTTATCACATGACTTCGTGGATAGGATAAGGGTGCTTAAGCTTAATAAAAGGAAAATTTGTAATTTTCAACGGGAATATGATAATGAGGGGTAAAAATGAATGAAATGATGGAACTGAGGGATTTAGATAAGCATTAAGGCTAGATATAGGTTTGGGATATTTGCCAAATTTTTGACTCATGGAGGACATGACTATTTTGGATGATTAGTCAAGTGAAGGATTTAGGTGATAGGAGCTTCACGGAGCTGGTGAAAAGGTTTTTAAAATTTGAGTGGAAAGATAGCACAAGGACAAGATGCTTTAAAAAAATTAATGCAAATTAGCATGTGATAACAACCTCAACCAGGGGCAGAGAGACACCAGAGGATTGCACCAGGAAGAAAGAAGGGTGTTTCCCCCGAGACACTCAGACAGACCTAGACCTAGGGGGGTCTTGCCTTTCCACCAAGATGTTGAGCTTCAAGGGTCCCTGACGTCATCATTTTGACCCTAGACGTCATCCAATCAAGGTTTGCATTTATGAGGGTGGTTTGGTGCTAGTTGACACATGTGGCAGCATTTAAGGCCTTTGGAGGCCAAACGTTTTGCATTTGAGGCCTAGCGTTCCACCTTGGGGGGCCTAACATCACCTGAGAAGGGCACGACGTCACCATTGAAGATGAAATTAGGGTTTAATTGTTGTCATTTATGTAAAAAACTGGATTTTTATGTAATTTAGCCATGTCGACCTTTTTATGACCTAATTTTAATTAAAGGTCATTGAAACTGTATAAATAAGAGAGAAAAACTCTCATTTTTATCATCATATCTCATCACACAACTGTGTGGTTTGAAATTCGACCGTCTTTAAGGGTTATTGGTTGAAATTAAGTGGTGCACAACTTCTTGGAGATGCATTTTTGGTGTATCTTGGCTATTTTCATGGTGGGAAATCTTCAACTAGGGTTTGAGCTTGATTATTCTTGGTGAAGTAAGTAGAAAAACTGCATTTCTTTATTGTGAATGAATTTTTATGGTGAATTTACTTGTTTCATATTAAAGATTATGACATTGCTTGCTTGAAACCCTAGGAGAAAGACACAAGTTATTATATTTTTCTCTATAATTTTCCACTTGTTTAAATTTATCAAAGAGTACCTTATATAGAAGTAGATACTAGAGCCCTACCACTGTAGCATTCTAGTAACCCTACTTACATTGCCTATTGCATATTTTATTTTAAATTGTCTAAGGAAAAGAGAAATCGCTTGGGCTTAAGTTTCCTTACTTTCTAGCAATTATCTCTAGGACTTGAATGTTTGAGGCCTTGGGTTACCAACACCTCTCTCATCTTCTCCATCTCCTTTGACTAAGTATTATCTTTGCTATTTTCCTCTAAGAGTTGTTGTTGTTATCATTGACTCCATTACCCTAGACAACACTAGTCTACTCACTACTAGTGATTGATTGATTAAACTACTTTCAAACTATCTTCTTTGGAACATCCATTAACTCTTACTAACCTTAGATTAGCTTAATTCACCAACCAACTTGTTGTTGTTGCAAAAGATTGCTACAACCATATAACAACAACAAATTGACTTCAAAAGTGACATATATTTCTAGCTAGACATTTCTAAATCTACTTGTGACTATATAATATCAACTTGCCTAGTTAAAGCTACTATTTCTAGTCTTTTCTCAAGCCTTTTGAAGCAAAATTATTGTGGTTGTTACAAATTTTTCATCGTTGTTGTAAATTGTTATACTGCTGCAATTTTATCAGCTAGTCTAATTCTCAAGAGTTCATTGTCTTATGAAGCATTAACATCATTTTAGTACTTGGAAAGTGCCCTTTTTCTACTTTGCTATCTTGTTCTGGGTAAGTACACTTCATTTATCTTTTGCTTCATCTCTATAAGACACAAAGAACCCTTGAAATTGAGTGACTTGTGAGAGGGGGGGAACTTTCTTGCCTTATCCTTCTCAAACCTCGAGGTCACTGGGAACGTCTCCCCTGGGGTACATTGATATACTCCTAAATAGAAAGGGGTTTCCTATTAAGGTGACAGTGATAGGTCACCCCATGTTACGCCAATCTTGTATCTACTTTCTTTGGGCTTTAGGCAAGTACAGATTGTGCGATAACAAACATCTTTTTGCAGTCCCTTAATGATTTCTACCAAGTTAATGTGCTCTCCCTTGAATTATGTACCATCAAAACCCAAACCGACATACAAATCTCTAAATTCATCATCATGGCTAAAAGCTCTCCATGCTTCTTGACTTTTTGCGTTGATTTTGTCCTGCTCTAATCGTTGATAATTATGCAAAATGTGCAGGCAACCAGATTTGTTAGATAAATTCATGAGACTATGCATTTTGTGAGAATTCTTTCTTCTGAAGCTCGTGCATGCACTGGTATTCAACACATGCCAATGCGTGATGTCAATATCCCACATATACACTTTGTATCAATATTGTGCATGCAAAACAAATTTTACTGCGTGCAACCCTAAACTTTAGCACGCACAACCGTGCACTATTATTAACTGCACAGTTCCAGCGCTACATCCTGCAATGTCTAAAATTTGGTGCTCACACTTACACATCCATATTTTAGGTGCACCATGGCCATGCTATAATTCCTAACTTGGCCACTTACCAATCTAAATTTTGCCTTAAATAGAAATTTGGCCCATGCAGGCTCGGTGTTGAAGTCGTCACTCTGATACCAAAATGTAACTTCCCTAGCCTTCCAGGCTGGCCCACGTCACATAATCTCAACTTTTGTCGCTACTGAAACTAATATGTAACGTCCCCATTACCAAACTGCTTATGATACCAAATTGTAACATCATCCAACTTACTACTGAACAAAGTTATTCCAAAATACACTGTGTAGATTCTACTCTAATCATTAGTATGCGCAGTATCACTTGAAGTAATGCGCTCAAACCCAAGTTGAGTCGCGCCACACAACTTATAACATCGAAATAAATACAAAACAATTGTGCACATGCATACTGAACACACAACACTTCTGTGCGCACAACCATTCTAGTGTCACACACCAAATCTGTCCTCCTTGCACGTGCAGACTGTTTCCCATTGCACAGAACTAAATCTAGTTTCTGGTGCACATACAATATTCTCTGCGCGCACGACCATTCAAACTAGTCTTGAAGACTCATAACCAAAATCATAAGGTTAACTTAACAAGAAAACCAACAACAACTGTCATACTCATGCACAATTACAATTACTGTCTATCAACACCACCTTACATGTGTAAGTAACATATTATAGAATAATAACAATTACTTATATGAAACAACATACAAGAATTAAACCCATATTAACCATAAACAATTAAGCACACAAAAAAGTACAGAGTAAATGAGACAAGCACATAAAGACACTTATCTTTTATGAAAGTCACCAACTCCACGTAGAACTCGGACATTCCTCCCAGCCATAGACTTTGTTGCTCATAAGATTTCAACAATAGGTTACCCTCGAGCTGGGGCTTAACTCCACTAGGGAAAACAAAATTACTCAATCCAAGGTGTCGCTACTACAACTAGTCTACAATCTCTCATTCCCCATGCACCTATCATACCCAAGGAAGTGTGCCCCTTCTCTGCTCAACAGTCCCTCGACTGCCCCACTTCCCTTCCAGGGTTCCTAGCAACAGGTCAGACATGAATTCTTTGAGCCCTGCAATTAATGCCCAACTCACAAGGGAAAAATTCCTAGCAAAACTCTCACCTAGAGAGAATTCTCATGAGCTTAACAACCCGTCTTTTCGACAACAAATTTCTCACCTAGAGAGACTACTCACGGGCCTAAAAACCCACCTCTTCAACATAAAAACTCTGGTTACAGTACATAAAAACCCCTTACAAGATTCTCCCTACATTTAAGGTAATAGTCAAATTTTCCAGATAGTCTGACCCCCTCTGCACACAACAATGAATGAATCATCCTCCCCAAAACACACCAAGGCCAACAATATATATTGCATGTCGTAAAATTGATACTTGTAAGAAGTAGCTTTAGCCACTTGGTGACCCTTTAGGAACTTAGGATAAATAAATATCCATACTTACACTTTTCCAAAAATATCAATAAAATATTTCCTAGGACTTAAGTCCCCCCCCTTTTCCCTTTTTGGTGGAGTTAGCCCCCCATCTCTTTTCATCTGATCATTCTGTGCGCAACAATGTAATATTAATACTTGAATAATATTACACTTTACAAGGATAGGCGCACTGGCCTATTTGTGTCCAATTTCACCATCCTCTTAATCACACAGGCTCTCCAGTCTCAAATACGTGTACACCGGCTCGATGCACACTTCCAGGTAATCCACGCGCACTTACTCAAGTGCGCACAACATTATGAAATGTGTGCACCCTTCATTTGATGTGCAATTGCACACACTTACCCAGATGCGCGCATCACTATGAAATGTGTGCACCCTTTCTTTGATAATAATCCTCCGCGCACTACTCAGGTGCATGCAACACCAAAATTGATCTGAAAAAGATATTTTACACGACTATGGTTGAGGTATTAAGCATGTGTTGATTAACCAATTAGGAAGCTTAAAGAAAGAGGAATAATTATAGAAGAGATATGACAACCATATAAACATGTACAGAACTTAAATGAATCATAAAACAACAACAAACCATAACACCAATGTGATAACAGAGTTTGCCAATCTCGCCTACATCTTCGGGCCTTTGTCTCAGTGGGTGAGGCTTTCTTATTTATGTTCAAAGCTCAATAAGTACATCACAACATTGCCAAATGGTTACAAAATTGATTTTGTCTTGTTCTACCAAATCTCTAGAACCCAACAGAAGAAACGACACTCAAAACGAATGAACAGAGCTCCCAGAAATGGCCCGCAAAGGTGCGCTCCTCAACAACTTCCCTGCATAAAAATGGTTTTGGCTTGGCAAATCTTCAGCATAAACCCGCTCTGAATCTCCTCTTAATGAACTCAAGAAGGCTTGGTTATATAGATCTAAAGTTGTTAACCATATCCCAACTTTCCCCCAAGATCTGGCCTTAAAAAGAGCCCAATATCCCCCAAAAAGGGCCAAAATTCTCCAATAACAGGCCAAAAATCCATCACAAATCACTATCATATGGTTAAATAACCACTTTTTGAAATATAATTGGGCTAAGCCCTCAGTCCTGGGCGTGCGACCCCTATTTCATGGTCATATGGCTTCATATGGCTAAGAGCCAATCCCCTAGGGGCTGCGCGCTGGCCCTTACCTTGCTGGCTCCTGGATTCTTGGAGCTATCATAGGACCTTTGGCAAAATTCTGTGCACTGGCCCCCGAAGTTCTCGACGCTTGATCTCATGCAAAGGCCATATGGCCATGGTTCAACACTCTGCACGTACATCTATTAGCCCCCATACTAGCGCCAACGATCGAGGGCGAGATACCAGGTCATATTTCAACCCCCATGGAATCGGGGCTACTCCCAAAACCTTGCGCTAACCATTGACTGGACCGTGGGTTATCCCTGAAGTGGGGTTGTATGGTGGTTCTGCGACCGCGGGATGAGGCTAGGCCCCAGTCCTTTTCACCTCTATTTTAATCCTTATTCAACCTTAAATATATGCGCCACCGATATAGGTTAAGTTCCAACACGCAGGTGGGCTAGCTAGCCTGACCTGCCAAGTCACTAGCCCGATCGAAGGTCCTATGTTCGAACCCCGTCCGCTGCAACAAACTTTTGAAATGAAATTTAAGCCAATCCCTGGGTGCCATGTGGCATCCCATGTATGGGCCACGTGGCACCACACTATTCACCACTAATCTGCCATGTGTCAAGCACCCAACTTTCCAATTGTCTACCACTTGTACCTACCCTGTCAACATACCGTACCCTGTCACCGTCTTCCACGTGCCACCGTACGAGTGTGCCACATGTCATCATATGAGCATGCCATGTGTCACCCTTGCAGTGGCGACATGTGTCACACTCGGATTGATCCACCTGTCCGTCCACGTCAATGTCTGTATGCCCAGTCACCTTACCACGTGTCACCTCCAGAAGCTGCCACGTCAGCGGTGACTGTGCCTGTCACGTCAACATACGTATGCCCAGTTAGCCTGCCAACTATGCCTGCCACATCATTTGTATGGCCGTATGGCCTGTACAATCATCTGCCACGTGACACTGTACGAACTTTACGAACTGTACAATCAACAATTTTTTTGCATATTTGGCAAAACGAACAAATCACCATAACTTGAGCATACGACGTTCGTTTGAGCCCGTTCAAGTTGCGTTGGGTTCGTATCTACAAGGCCTACACACACATTCGTTTTGAAGCCATTCCGAGAATTTTGATTTTTAGGCCTTTCTGAGCCCCATCAAGCTCTTGGATCCGATTCTGGATCACACCTCCCCACTAAAGGACCTTTTGGTCCCCAAAAGGTTATTGACCAGTCATCAAGCTCGGGATAGGTCACCCGACTTGTTCTCTGTCTTTGAACTCTGTCCTGTGCACCTGTCTCATCAAGATCAATTGTAACACAATCATGACAACTGACATCATATTGTTATCCATTTGAACCTTGTCACATCTTACTGAAGCTACTATCATCCATGTAGACAACATTACTAATGATAGCATAAAAAATATGACTGCAAATGAGCTGATATTTTTGTAATATTTGCACAACATTAACTTATCTTGAAGCAAACTGTGATTGATTTTCCATTCCACAATCATCTCTTGTTCTTGCTTAAGATCGATTACTTGACTTGAAACAATTATAGGTTTGTTGCTTACTTGAGCTGCCTTCTTTAATTGTTCCATAGTTTGAAGAGTTTTATTTGCCTTTACATGATGAGCATGAACCACATAATCTTGCCCTGCTTTGGTTAACTGATATTGATTCTTTGTCCTATAGAAGATTGCTTTACAATCATACAAGTATGGACTACCTAAGACCATTCCACATTCACTTAGCGACACTACATCACATGTTACCTCGTCCACATACTTAGATGAAATATCAAATTTTACTGTGCACTGCTTTGTTATGTGCATTTGATGATTGTTGCTTATCCATTTAAGTGTGTAAGGCTTATGATGTATTTGTGTTTTTAATCCCAATTGCTTAACCAATTCCTCTGAAATTAGATTAGATTGAGATCCACTATCTATCAATGTATCAACCTTAGTGTGTCTCATGATGACCCCGATGTGAAACAAATTACTTCTACAATCAATTCATTCACCAATTTTACCTGTCATACCAACCAATGAGACCTTTGATTCATCACCTAAATCCGATCCCAAGTCTGTCGGTCGTGTTATCGCTGCAACTGTTTGCCTCCCTTTCTTTTCCTTGAACCACTTTGGCCTCTTCTCGGGATGCAACTGCCAACAATGGTCCTCATCATGCCCCTCTTTCTTGCAATGCTTACAAGAGGACCTCTCTTCCTTTCTCGTCACTGAATTTGACTTCTTGCCATGCCACTTCCTCTTGTCCTCTTTCCTTGAAGACGATTCCCCTGATACACCAACACATGTTTTCCCTGCTTCAATGTATGTCGCTTGAACACAAACCTCATCAAGATTAGTTGGTCCAAACATGAATACAGTATTTCGAATATGTGTAGGTAAACCTCCTATATACTTCATAAGAGTTTCTTGGGTATGTAAATGAATATCTAATATCAATGCCATTTTACGAAAGCCATCTGTGTATTCTTCCATTGTTTGTCCTGTTCTTAGTTTTAAAGCTTGCCATTCAATTAATGCTTTCTCTTTATAACCCGAAGGATAGAATTGCTTTCTAAGTGCAGAAATGAAACTTTGCCATGATGGAAATACATTACACACTTGTTGCATTCCGTTTTGCAACTTGCTTTGCCACCAAATGAGTGTTGTGCCTGTAAGTCTCAATGATGCCAACTTGATTTGTGTGGCCTCATCCCTGATCTGTTGCACACTGCAATAGACCTCCAACTGTCTGACCCAATTGTCAAGTCTCTCTGCATTAACTTCACCATCATACATGGGTAATTCGAATTTAACATCAAGTTTTAATAAAGACATTTCATTCTTATGTTTATGAACATGTTTCTTTGCATTGGATTTAGAACTTGAACTTGAAGAAGAAGGAGAAGAAGGAGGTGAAGATGGAGGTGAAGGAGGAATTTGAGGAGGATCCTCTCCTTAGTCACTTTTTCCCTTTGAAGTTTCACCAAGAACTAGTCTCTTTCGTTCCAAGTAATCATCATACAAAGACTTCATCATCTCCAACATAGCAAAGAAAGTTTTTTGAAACTCTTTCTCATCCAGAGAAAGTCCCTCTTCCGATGCTATCCTCTCGCTTTGAGAAGTTCTCTTTCTCGATCCAATCAATGGATTCTCTTCAACAAGCTCACCTTCACCACGAAGTAGCTTTTTCCTGGTTAACATTCAAAACTCAAATCCAAACGTCAACTAGCTCTGATACCACTTGATCCGAAAAAGATCTCTTACACGACTATGGTTGAGTTATTAAGCATGTGTTGATTAACCAATTAGGAAGCTTAAAGAAAGAGGAAGAATTATAGAAGAGATATGACATCCATATAAACATGTACAAAACTGAAATGAAGCATAAAACAACAACAAGCCATAACATTAATGTGATAACGAAGTTTGACAATCTCGCCTACGTCTTAGTGGGCGAGGCTTTCTTATTTCTATTCAAAGCTCAATAAGTACATCACAACAGTGCCAAAAAGTTACAAAACTATTCTAGTCTTGTTCTACCAGATCTCTAGAACCTAACAGAAGAAACGACACTCAAAATGGATGACCGGAGCTCCCAGAAATGGCCCACAAAGGTGCACTCCTCAACAACTTCCCTGCATAAAAATGGCTTTGGCTTGGCAAATCTTTAGCATAAACCTGCTCTGAATCTCCTATTCATGACCTCAAGAAGGCCTGGTTTATATATATCTGAAGTTTGTAACCATATCCCAACTTCCCCTSCAAGATCTGGCCTAAAAAAGAGCCGAATATCCCCCCAAAAGGGCAAAAAATCTCCAATAATAGGCCAAAAATCCATCAAAAATCACTATCATATGGTTAAATAGCCACTTTTTGCAATATAATTGTGCTAATCCCYCGGTCTTGGGCATGCKCCCCCTATTTTCAGGGTCATATGGCTTCATATGGACAAGCGCTAGCCCCCTAGGGGCTACGCGTTGGCCCTTACTTTGCTGGCTCCTGGATTCTTGGCGCTATCATAGGACCTTTGGCGAAATCCTGTGCATTGGTCCCCGAAGTTCTCAGTGCTTGATCTCATGCAAAGGCCATATGGTCGTGGCTCAACACTCTGCGCGTACATCCATTAGCCCCCATATTAGTGCCAACGATCGAGGGTGAGATACCAGGTCATATGTCAACCCCCATGGAATCAGGGCTAGTCCCAAAACCTTGCACTAACTGTTGACGGGACCGTGGCTTATCCTTGGAGTGGGGTTGTATGGTGCTGCTGCAACTGCGGGATGGGGCTAGGCCCCAGCCCTTTCCACCTCTCTGTTAATCCTTATTCAACCTTAAATATATGCGCCACTGATATAGGTTAAGTTCCAACACGCGGGCGAGTTGGCTAGCCCGACCTGCCAAGTCACTAGCTTGATTAGAGGTCCTGTGTTCGAACCCCCTCCGCTCCAACAAACTTTTGAAATGAACTTTAAGCCAATCCATGGGTGCCACGTGGTACCACATTATTCACCACTAATCTGCCACGTGTCAAGCACCCAACTGTCCAACTGTTTGCCACCTGTACCTGCCCTGTCAGCATATCGTACCTTGTCACTGTCTGCCACGTGTCGTCGTACGAGTGTGCCACGTGTTGTCGTACGAGTGTGCCACGTGTCATCGTACGAGTGTGCCATGTGTCACCCTTGCAGTGGTGACACATGTCACACTCAGATTGGTCCACGTGTCAGTCCACGTCAGCATTTATATGCCTAGTCACCCTGCCACGTGTCACCTCCAGAAGCTATCACGTTAGTGCTGACTGTTCCTGCCAAGTCAGTGTCTATATGCCCAATCATCTTGCCAACTGTGCCTGCCATGTCATCTATATGGCCTGTACAGTCAGCTGCCACGTGGCACTGTACAGACTACATGGACTGTACAGTCAACATTTTTTTTGCCTATTTGGCAAAACGAACAGATCGCCATAACTTGAGCATAYGATGTCCGTTTGAGCCTGTTCAAGTTGTGTTGGGTTCGTATCAACGAGGCCTACGTACACGTCCATTTTGAAGCCATTATGAGAACTTTGATTTTTAGGCCTTTCTAAGCCCCATCAAGCTCCTRGATCYGATTCTGGATCAAAAACTTAGTGCCAATGACCCACCAGCCTACATGTACATTTACATTAACAATGGTACCAATGAATCACCAACCTATATGTACAATCACAAAGGGTTTCAGAATAGGGATATTATCATTACCATGAAGAATTTATATGTCTTGCAAGTTGACTGCCATGGTACTAAGTGGATGCCACGTTGACATCCATTACTCACACTTACTGGACTTTTAAGAATATTATAGTTGGTCCAAAAACCTAACCCTAAACGATATTTAAGGCATGCAAAACCCCTAAACCTAACCATAGACTAGTATCAAGACATGGTATATACTGAGTCACCAAAAAATGAAGGAGTTCCATTCTTGTTATATTGATTTATTGTTCCATAGTTGAGCAGAGTAAGGGAGTGGGATATTGGAGTAGAGCAAAGGATGTAGAAGACCCTGTATTAGCCATACAAGTCAGAATGTCAATGGCAACTCCATAATGAGTTGACCTTTCTTTGTATCTGCATTTCACATCCAAGAAGAAAAGAACAAGGCATAGTCCTCACCTTTTGGTTGAGTTTTCCCATATTGGGTTTCCAAGGGTACATCTTGTGTTCATTGCGTGGATGGTGTAGTACTTTGTTTTAGCTTCTTTTATTTTAATCTTAGCTTATTTTCGTATTTTGAACACTAAGCTAGTAATATTAAATCTTAATCTCAAGAAAAACACCACACAACAAAGAGTTTGCAGAAACTTGTAAGATGTGTTGTGATGAACAATTCTAGTGGAATATCCATGACAATTTACAAATCATTTGACCATTTGAACTCTAGGGGTTAGGGCCATATGACAAGTAAAACTAGAGAAAACAAGCTTTTGTTCTGCATGTAAGTTCAAATTGTAAGCCATAAGCACGATGCATACAAATAAAGTATCAATTTAGAGTGCATGCTAGGACTACTCAAGGAAAAGGAAAGTTTGACTAACTAAACTCCCTAAAGAGCATGCCCTAGTGGGTTAGGGACATCTGGGGACCCAAGGGATGCTTCTCAACTAACCTGAAGGCGAACTAGTGCATGAGGCTCAATATCCGTCCAATGAATAGGGGAGTGGAGGGGAGTGGCCCATATGGGTTGGTCAAAGAGTCTATTAAAGCCAAAAATGTGACCAAAGGGGGGAGAGGCCAAGTCTAGGCCAAGAGACTTTACCATGGTGCTCAACATCCAATGCGAGACTAAAATCACACATATAGACCATTGTAATGAATCTCAAAGGGGAAAATTCAACACATACAAGTCATCGATAGAATGAGTTGGAGGACCTTGATGTCATCATAAGGTAGGTTAAGTATGGTTAATGCATGACAAAAACTCTCACATGACAATATGTATCGGGATATGTATATGACTAGTTCAAAATGAAAAGACCATACACTATACTTATAAAACCCAAAGGTCACAATATCGAGCTTTCGAGATAATAGTGGGCATTTTCTTGGTCCTAATATGCCCAAAATGATGCAACAAAACAAGATTAGATTAAAGAAAGACATATCACATAAGTAGAGTTCTCTACAAGCATATGGCACCACAAGCATTGGTATTGTCTGGAGCCATTCCCCATTGATGCATCCCTTTAATGAAAGGAGACGTCTTATTCAAGATCTTAAGTATCATAACTTGTAGTGGCTAGACTAGTTRATACTCGTCGTGTATTGCAAATGCGCCAACTCAACGACATAGAGGTGGCTTAGCCTAAGTTCAAGTTACGACTAACTTTGTGCAGCTTGCAAAAGATTATATCAAACCTAGATGTTAAMGTGAGTCCAAATTAATATWATAATAATAATAATCTATTTTTAAGGTCATGGCCAAGCCAAACACCAAATTGGTGTATGAGACCCCTTGTTTGTGGGACGAGGGAACCCCTCCACGCACCGATTTGACTACTAAAGTCACCATGGTGCTCAACATCCAATGCGAGACTAAAATCACACATATAGACCATTGTAATGAAACTCAAAGGGGAAAATTCAACACATACAAGTCATCGATAGAATGAGTTGGAGGACCTTGATGTCATCATAAGGTAGGTTAAGTATGGTTAATGCATGACAAAAACTCTCACATGACAATATGTATCGGGATATGTATATGACTAGTTCAAAATGAAAAGACCATACACTATACTTATAAAACCCAAAGGTCACAATATCGAGCTTTCGAGATAATAGTGGGCATTTTCTTGGTCCTAATATGCCCAAAATGATGCAACAAAACAAGATTAGATTAAAGAAAGACATATCACATAAGTAGAGTTCTCTACAAGCATATGGCACCACAAGCATTGGTATTGTCTGGAGCCATTCCCCATTGATGCATCCCTTTAATGAAAGGAGACGTCTTATTCAAGATCTTAAGTATCATAACTTGTAGTGGCTAGACTAGTTAATACTCGTCGTGTATTGCAAATGCGCCAACTCAACGACATAGAGGTGGCTTAGCCTAAGTTCAAGTTACGACTAACTTTGTGCAGCTTGCAAAAGATTATATCAAACCTAGATGTTAAAGTGAGTCCAAATTAATATTATAATAATAATAATCTATTTTTAAGGTCATGGCCAAGCCAAACACCAAATTGGTGTATGAGACCCCTTGTTTGTGGGACGAGGGAACCCCTCCACGCACCGATTTGACTACTAAAGTCTATGGAGGTATACATACCCTACCCCCTTTAGATTTGAACCTGTAATCTCCAAGGAAAAAACACATATTCTTAACTATTAAACCCACTCATGTTCTTGATATATGATCTCCTCAATAATACCTTATTCATACTACCAATTCTCCTCGACATAAAAAAAAATATGTTTGCAATTTGTGACACCCTTCAAAATGTCCTAAATGATACGAATGCTTCGTGGACTCACTTCTAACAAGAATTTCACATGTTCACGACAATGGGATTTGTAACGGAGTTTAAATTGTAACTGGTTTATTCGCACTAATTATTATGAACCTTGTAATTAACACATAACATCCGAATTTTCTTTGCACAACATTCAAACACATGTTATGATTCTATGAATTAAACCATTAATTTAAATCGTCGGTGAGATACAAATTCCATTCACGTTTATTTCTAATAACATAATTGTGCGCGCGCAAGGAAGAATGGATTGAGTGTTCAAACACATACAAAACATGGGCAGATCTCTGCTGAGCAGAATTGTGAAGGTATCAGCCAACCGTTTCTATTCCCATTGTTCCTTCAAGGGCTTTTCCAACCTCCATTCCCACTCTCTATCCACCTCGCAAAGCCTCTTGGGACATGCACACACACCCAATCCTATCGGAGCAGCTCATCGTTACAGAAACTGCTTAAGTTCACCGGTAAGATTCGAACTCGGGATCCAGTAATTATTGTTATGGGTTACATTGGATATAAAATAAAAAAGCATCAGATAGGTGCTCACGAGATATATTTCAGAGCATGGAAATAAATATTTAACTATTGTTTGAGATTACTCTGGTTTTAGCTCATACATCTTGTTGGGTTACAAGTTGAATTGGGTTTATTCTTGTGGGTGGCATTTGAAAATAAATGTTTACGTACTGCTCGAGATTAATCTGGTTTTAGGGGTTACAAGTTGAATTGGGTTTATTCTTGTGGGTGGTATTTGAAAGAAATATGCAAGTACTCTTTGATATTATCCTGGTTTTAGCTTATATATCCTGTTGGGTTATAAGTTGAACTGGGTTTATTCTTGTGGGTGGTATTTGAAAGAAATAGTTACGCACTGCTTGAGACTATTTTGGTTTTAGGTCATACATCTCGTTGGATTATAAGTTGAATTGGGTTTGTTCTCGTGAGTGGCATTTGAAAGAAACGTTTAAGTACTATTTGAGATTATCCTGGTTTTAGCTCGTACATCTTGTTGGGTTATAAGTTGAATTGAGTTTGTTCTTGTGGGCGATATTTGAAAGAAATATTTAAGTACTGCTTGAGATTATTGTGGTTTTAACTCACACACCTTGTTGGGTTATGAGTTGAATTGAGTTTGTCCTTATGGGTGTTATTTACTAACCAATGACCAAGAGGTTGACTCCTGCAAAGTTGTCACATGAGATTCGTCCACTGGTACCTCAAAGCTCAGGGACTGTACTTTTCTTTGTTCAGGTAAACACAGTCCTAATCAAATGAAGGAAAACGGGAGGATACCTCACTAGCCTTAATAATATGTTGTATTAAAGGTCTCTCTGGTCATTGCTTTCAAATGAAACTTAGTTGGATCCAAACATTTTCTTTGATATTGCTCAGAAATGCTACTTACAAGTGTCCAGAAACTTAAGGGTGACAATGATAACATCATCAATATAGACCAAGTTGGTCTTGATTTTGAACTGGCGAATATCAGGGTTCTAAGGTAACTCCATGCGACATTGATCACAAAACATGATCTGTCTAATATATTGCCTTAGATCATTATTTGAAAACAACATTTCTGATATATGTTAAGAAATAAATTTATTATGCGAAGATAGTTTAATTGACAGTTGATTTTATCTATATTTTCAATGAGATCAAAGGATCAAATTGGATTTCAGAACAGAAAAATGTCGTTCTTTTGCATCATTTTAAGTAATTCTTCATGGGTTAGGTAAAAATGATCATGTTACCCCGTGCAGAAAGGTGGATTGCTTATTACATCTGTTATCAAAAGCCTATGCAGTTATGAACTAAATTATGTAAACATATGATTTAATGTCTGCTTAGCACTAGGGCACATTGTGTCTTATAGCATCACCACCAACAGTTGATGTCATATGGAATGCAGAAGACAGTTTTTGATTTTGAGTTGGCAAAGCTCAGGGCTCAAACATAATTCCATGCTTATTAGGCATTCATGTTTTCACTGTGCCTTGTGTTAAATTTTGAGCTTGATTGTAAACTGTAAGTAATTCTTTAAATTCTGACTGTACTTTGAACTTAGCTTAACATCATTCATAAACCAGAACAACAATAATCATAGGAATTTACCAGCATGCAAGATCACAACACATGTACCCTGGGGAAACCCTATACAGGGAGAAAAACCCCAGCAAACAATCTTCTTTTATTGCACTAATAATGTATGATCACTTGCAAATATCCACCATGAAATTCTGCTCTTAAATGAGCTTGCCAAGATGACTTAGGCCAGACTGTATGACCTGTAGAACACTGAGAAGCCTTGCTATTCTATTCTGCTGTTATCAACCAGCACCGAAGGAAGAAGTTGTGCGCTGCCTGGGTGCTTCTTTTTTGTCTATTCTGGACTGATATACACCAGCACTGTGGGTGTATTTTGCTGCCCTCTAACAGAAATATTTTCTGCTTGCTAACTGATATATATGCAGCCTGCTAACACTGATATATATACCAACACTGTAAACAACACTCGCTGTCTTCTAACAGATATATCTGCTGCCTTCTAACTGATATGTATCAACACTCACAACCTTCTTATTCTGATATATATCAGCACAATAAACAAGCCTTTTACTCCTACACCCTCACACTGCAAAACACAATGAATAGAACGAGGGTCGACCTCTGCCTATAAAGGAGTGGAAAGGTAGAGGGGAGAGGACTCGAATTAGAAGTTTGATTGCATGCTTGTCATAACTCAGCTTTACACTTTAGTTCGAATTTAGAACTTGACTTTACACTTCAATTAGGAATACAACTCGCCCTTGACTCAGCGTGCACATGACATGCATGCATGCAACATGCAACTATGCAACTATGCAACTTTATGCAACTCAACTTTTACAACTTGACCTTTTACAATTTGAGTTTAACAACTCATTCAACTTGACTCTTATACATGGCAATTCAAATTTCTTCATGGTGGATACTGTTACACGTGCCAACGCACTAGATCAATACATTTACATCATTTGCAATATCAGGAAGATTGTTTGTTTCTAGCTCATAGGAATTTTACGTTCAACCTAACTTTTGCTAGATGCCTTGACTTTTGCTCATGGTTCACAAGGCTTGACTAGGCTCACAGAGTTTGTACGTTCCCCCTGACTTTTGCACTAGTCTGTCTATGCTCATAGAGGTTGTATGTTCCCCTTGACTTTTGCACTAGACCGTCTATGCTCATAGAGGTTGTACGTTCCCCTTGACTTTTGTATTAGACTTACATCTTGACTTTTGTCTTAGACTTACAAGACTTCTTCCTTTGCCTTGGTTAGACTCACAAGATCATATAGCATCTCGTTCGTCCTGACTTTTTGTTTGACTCACAGAGGTTGTACGTTCCCCCTCGCTTTTGTCAATACCTCACAAGACTGGATGATTCTCCAAATCTCCCTGGCTAGCCTCAGGGTGGCCCATATGGCCTCTCATTAGAGAATGATTGTTGATGCTGCCAAATTTAACACTCCCTCTCAGCGAGGGAGTCATTCTCAGCCACACCAAGCTTGCCTCTTAGCTGCATAAACTGTCTCAATGGCAATGGCTTGGTCAGGATATCAACTACTTGCTCGCTCTCAGCTATGTACTGTAGATTTACAATTTTTCTTTAGACCAAGTCTCGAATATAGTGGTACTTCATGTCAATATGCTTTGACCTGTCTTGAAATACCGGGTTCTCTGTCAGTTTTATGCAACTTTGATTATCATAGTGAACCACTGTCGTCTCGAGCTTGTCACCAAACAACCCAGAAACCAATTTTCTAGCCATACTGCTTCCTTGCTAGCATCACTGGCCGCAATGTACTCAACCTCTGCTGTACTCTGTGCAATGGATCCCTGTTTCCTGCTTGACCAAGAGATCATAGCGGATCCTAAATTGAAGCAGTATCCGGAAGTACTCTTTTGGTCCACCGGGCTTCCTGCCTAGTCAACATATGCATACCCGTGCAGAAATAAACCTCCACTGGACGAATATCTCAAACCATAGGTAATGGTCCCTCTGAGATATCTTAGGATGTGCTTTGCTGTCACCCAATGTCTCTGTCTCGGTTTAGCCATGAACTGATTCATTGCAATCACTACATAGCATATATCTCGCCTGGTATGGATCATATACATCAATGATCCAATCAACTGCCTATACATGATGGGATCTACCAAATCTGAGGCTGTATCAAAATCATGCATCTTCCTTAGGTTGGTAATCATCGGAGTAGACATGGATTTACAATCCATCATACCAAACCTCTTTAACACATCCACTGTGTATTTTCCTTGTGCTAGAAATATCTCGCCCTGTCTTTTCCATAGTTCCAATCCTAGGAAGTAATGCATCAAGCCTAAATCTTTCATCTCAAATTATGATATTAGCTCCCTCTTACACTAGGCTATTAGCCCTTCATCTCTTGTCAGAAAGAGATCATCAACATACATGATTGGTATAATAGGATGGTTCCCTCTTACCTTGAAGTACAAATTCGTATCAACATCACTTTTCTGAAAGCCCAGGCTTTTAAAAAAGCCATCAATCATGTCATACCAAACTTTGGGAGCCTGCTTAAGACCATACAAGGCCTTCCTTAGCTTGCATACACGAGTGTCTTTGTTATGCAGAACAAACCCATCTGGTTATTCCACAAAGACCCGTTGTTCCATATTTCCATTCAAGAATGTTGTTTTTACATCCATCTGATGCAACTTCCAACCAATAATTGAAGCTAAAGCAATAATAACTCGAATGGAGGTATACCTGGCTACATGGGCAAAAGTCTCGTCATAGTCAATTCCTTCTTTCTAAGTGAAGCCTCTGGCTACAAATCTTGCTTTGAACTTTTCCACAGTCCCATCGACTGCATGTTTGATCTTATAAATCCATTTGGAAGAGACCACTGATTTATCCTTTGGCCTCGACCCAATGTCCCAAACATTGTTCTTTAGAATAGATCTGTATTCTTCAAGCATGGCATCCTTCCATACTTGTAATTTATCTGCTTCTTCAAATGAAGAAGGTTCAACGTCACTGATGCTGCTCATCAGTGCAACATAGCCTCCAAACCTGTGAGGCCTCTTACTTTCCTTGAAAGTTCCTTTTGGAGCAACTATCTTTTCTGCTTCTTGCACTGTTTCTTTAAGCCATCCTGGCTTCGTTTTGGCTGGAGGTTCTTCAAGAGTTCTTTCCAACTCTTCAATAGGTTCTAGGGGCTCATCACTTGGCCCTTCATGAGGTTCCTCCCTCTGATCATCTGACTCTTTATTTTCAAAA
Source organism: Picea mariana (assembly GCA_032191745.1). Lineage (NCBI taxonomy): Eukaryota > Viridiplantae > Streptophyta > Pinopsida > Pinales > Pinaceae > Picea > Picea mariana. The sequence goes on from JASDQU010102502.1 coordinate 136,742, forward strand.
GAGGATGAAGCTAGTTGAACTGCTTCTGATTCCTGTTGTAGCTCTTTGGATTTCTTGAATGCGACTTCCTCATGGAAAGTCACATCCTTACTTACCTCTATCTGCCTCTGACCTGGTACATATATCATGTAAGCCTTGGAGTTCTCACTGTACCCCACAAAAACCCCATTCTTGCCCGAGGGTTCCATCTTTGTCCTCTTCTCCTTAGGGACATGAATATATACAGGACATCCACTGAGTGAATGAGATGACATGGGTCCACATACATCAGAATGAACCAAATCTAAGATGCCTTGAGCTCTGCTATCACTGCTAGGAAATGCTTTCTTTATATTTTTACCTAGCATGCATCCTTTACAAATTTCATTTTTACTAAGAGAAATAGAGGGCATGCCACATACCATATTTTGCAGATCTGGAAGTGCTTTGTAATGAAGATATCCAAGTCTTCTGTGCCATAACTTGTTGGAGCTGGTCGCATCATGAGCTAATGCCTGAATTGACTGTCCTGTCACAACTTACAGTGCTCCTCTGCGAGACCCAATAGGTTTTGCTGTACTCAAGTGGCTACCTTTATCCCACAAAAGTGCCTTCCTGTCCTTGAAGATCACCCAATATCCCTTGTCCTCAAGGGTTACAACTGATAGTAGATTCTTCCTGAGACCTGGAACATATAATACTTCATCAACATGAAGCATAGCCCCAGATTCCAATCTGAAGGAGATAGAGCCTACTCCCACTATCTTGTAACATTTGTCATCCCCAAGCTCAACCTGCTTTGCAAAAGATTTTGTCTTGAAATTTGAGAGGATCTCCTTGTACCTTGTCATGTGCTTTGATGCACCACTGTGTAATAACCAAGTTTTCGGCCCTGTGATAACTGTACTGGATAAAGCAGAAACAGGGTAATATTCTTTTCTATTTTCTTTGTCATTAGGACTTCTCCGATTTCTTTTGGATTCATCATCTTCAGCAGTTGAGGCATGATGTTTCCATTTCTTTGGATTTTTCTTCCTATACCATCAGTCTCTAGCAAAATGACCCAACTTATTACAACTAAAGCATTTAATCTTAGTTGTATCAATACTCTTGCCTTTGAACATACCTTTGGTGTTTGACTTCCTCTGAGAGCCTTTCTGGAAAGTGACTTTCTTCTTTCCCTTGAATCTTGATGCTAATGTTGAATGCTCTTCTTTGGTTGGCTCGTTCCTGGTAGCAGTGTGACTCTCCTCTTGGAGGCAATCGTGCCACAACCTCTCAAACATGGGCTGAATCTCTCCTCCACTCACACTGGATAAGAAAGTCTCCCATGAGCAAGGAAGACCATCAAATATGGCCTGCACTAAGTCATCATCATCCACCGTGACACCGGTGACCAAGAGCTGATCTCTGATCTGGGCTATCCTGGAACATAAAGATGCTACTGATTCACCTTTCTCCATATTCAAATACTTAAGCTTGTGCTTAAGTGTCCCCTTCTGACTTGGTGCCTGTTTCTCATATAGATTTACCAAAGTATCCATATAGTCCTTGGCAGTCATTAACGAAGTCATCGCTGGCATTATATTGTCTTTGATTGAGTCATAGATAATTCATTTGGCCTTAGCTTGACTCTTCCTGAAGGCCGCTCTCCCTGCATTAGAGGTGGCTTCCTCCATCACTGTGGTTACATACTGCTCAAGATCATGCTCCTGCAAGATATTCATTATCTCGAGCTTCCACGCATTGAAGTTGGAAGCTCCTTCGAGCCTATCCTCGACCCTGACTGAAATAGAGGATGCCATGGACCTCACGCTGGAAACTTAATGAAGCTCGCTTGGATCTGTGTGTACCTGCTGCTGCACTTCAACAAGCTGATCACACCCTGAGGTCTGATACCATGTTAAATTTTGAGCTTGATTGTAAACTGTAAGTAATTCTTTAAATTCTGACTGTACTTTGAACTTAGCTTAACATCATTCATAAACCAGAATAACAATAATCATAAGAATTAACTAGCATGCAAGATCACAACACATGTACCCTGGGAAAACCCTATACAGGGAGAAAAACCCAAACAATCTTCTTTATTGCATTAATAATGTATGATCACTTACAAATATCCACCATGAAATTCTGCTCTTAAATGAGTTTGCCAGATGACTTAGACCAGACTGTATGACCTGTAGAACACTGAGAAGCCTTGTTGTCCTATTCTGCTGTTATAAACCGGCACTGAAGGAAGAAGTCGTGCGCTGCCTGTGTTCTTCTTCTTTGTCTATTCTGGACTGATATACACCAACACTGTGGGTGTATTTTGCTGCCCTCTAACAAAAATATTTGTTGCCTGCTAACTGATATATATGCAGCCTGCTAACATTGATATATATCCAGCCTGCTAACATTGATATATATACGAGCATTGTAAACAACACTCGCTGTCTTCTAACTGTTATATCTGTTGCCTTCTAACTGATATGTATTAGCACTCACAACCTTCTTATTATGATATATATCAGCACAGTAAACAAACACTCAAAGCCTTTTACTCCCACACCCTCACATTGCAAAACACAATGAATAGAATGAGGGTCAACCTCTGCTTATAAAGGAATGGAGAGGTAGAGGGGAGAGGGCTCAAATTAGAAGTTTGATTGCATGCTCGTCATAACAATTGCATGCGTAGGTGTAGTGACATTAGCAAATAACAGTTATAGGATCCGACAAGGGAAACAAATTGAATTGCCAACAGAGGTACTGTTGCCGTCCTTATACACACTTGCAAACGTGAGCTAAGTCCTGCTCACTTAGTGTGTCATCGGAGGCACACTGCCTAGGTTCAAATTCCACGCTGTCACTTTGAATTGAACCTCTTCCGTCTAGGCTAACTCCTAGGGAAGCCAAGGGGGGTAGACCCTAGTTACTAGATGAGATTTAGAGTTTAATGTTCTAGGAGTTGGTTTTAATTAGTTAGATGGTCAAGGGGAATCTAGCCTATGATGTTAAGCAACAATGCAAGATGCAACAGTTATGTGTGAACAGTCAGACCTTTTCCTAGGACAACTAAAACTAGTGCCTAAGATTGGGCAAGAGGTCAACTAAGTTAAGGGGATGTTCATTACAAGATAATTACAAGTTACAAATATTACAACAAGATAGATAAAGTTAGATACAAAAGAATATATGAGATATACAAAGCTAAACTAAACTAGATACAAAATATGCAATATACTAACAAGTGCTTGAAGTGTGCAGGAAACAAATATATACTCAAGATGATGTTGATATTATGGTAGCTGCGGGAGGTATTTACCTCCACGTGTAAACCTGACGAGGATAGAATACTTCGGGAAGCAAGAAGAAACCCTAATGAGCTGGCTAATAACCCTAGAAGACTTGTCGGCTCAAGAAGATAATTTATATTAGGTTATTAGCCTCCAAGAGAAGAAGTTGGCCATAAATAATAATATATATTGAACAGATAGATACCCAGAATGAGAAGTCGGCCCAGGTAGTTAGCCAGAATTAGTATAAATACAGGAGGCCAGTTCTCATTCTGGCAGGCAGTCTCAGAATTGCAGAGCAACACTTGTGCGCACTGCAACTGCCCAGTTTTTGCGCAGGTTTGGAGGAGAGCTGCCATTGCAGCTGCTGCAGCTAGCAGTTACGCTTGGACTATCTCTTGGTTAGGGTTTGGACTATCTGATCAGTTCTTGTTGGTGCGCTATCCTTGGGGAAAGGTGCGCTACCCTTTGTTTGGCTATCTAGCCTAGGGTTTGCTTCCAGAGTGATTCTCTATCAAGGTTAAGGTGCTCGGAGGGTGGCTTCAGTGTATGGTTGGGTGACAATAGAGATATTGTCAATGCTAAAACGAGCACATCCACTTATATTCTAACAGGTTATTGGCCCACACCTCCTTCATTCAGTCTAACTGCTGGAAGGAAACATAGTCATAAGGATATTGAGCTCGTTGAAGAACTGCCGCTAGGGTTTCTAGCAGGAGCAGTCACCATAGCACTGCCGCTAGGGTCACTAGCAGGTGCAGTTGCAGTTGTAGAAACCCTAATCCTCTCGTTGAGTCACCTTAAGTGAGGGGATTGACCTAATTTTCGGACAAATCAGTGCGCCCTAGCCTAGCGCATCTTCGGGTACTCTCAGCAAGCCAAGACGTGAAGTTTGAGTTTTTGGTCAAATCTAGGTTGACCAAGTCAAAGCAGCCATGACTTACTCTATGAAGTCAAAGAACAAGTTAGATGGAGCTTCTAACTTCAGAGCGTGGAAGACAAGGATTGACCTCATCCTTGCCAAGAATAAAGTGCTGGATATCGTGAATGGAAAGATCGTGAAACCAGAGTTTGAAGAAGGGAAAGAGAAGGAACCGCAGAATGTTGCAACTATGGAGAAGTTAAAAGACGATGACATTAATGCTATGAGTATCATAGTGGAATCCATAAAAGACCACTTGATACCCTACATCTCCCATCTTGACTCATCGAAGAAGATGTACGATGCCCTAACAAACCTCTTCTCAGTTAGAGACATTGGACAAGTAATGAGTCTGAAGAATGAGCTTCGTGACATGAAGATGAATGATGATGACAACATAACATCATACTTTGTGAGAATTTCTC
>JASDQU010102502.1:158160-181998 GCA_032191745.1 Picea mariana
AATATCAACTTGCTAAGTCACCCCATCAATCACCCCAACAGTGGTCAAGTGGATTAGTGTAAGATCCAAGCAGTCATCAGAAATGAAAGGAACCTAATGCATATATAAGAGAGTTATAATGATCAAATATGACACATACCATGATACCTTGGACCAATTACCTCATGGAGCAAGATCCCTCTCCGATGCAAGTCCAAGCCGGTGGTGATGGAAGCTGCTGCTGCTGATAGGACAAATCTGGCGAAGAAGAAGAAAGATGGGTCCTCCAGGACCATGCTCAAGTCAATCCTGCTCTCGGTACCCCATGTCTAGGACCTGTGGGCCTTGAGACATGATCTCCTAGTTATCCCTAGATATCGGGGATAACAAGGCGCACGTGTGGTATGGACAGGCTGCACGTGTGAGTACAGGCAGGCCATCCAACATGTGATGTCAACAATCGTACAGATGACATCAGCAGGCCATACAACAGGTGTGCAAGTTGGAAGGGGTTTTTCCAGGATTTTTGCCGAAGTTGTAAATTTGCAGAGAGGACTGGTTTTGTGCTCATAAATACTCAATCTGAAAATTATTATTGAACAAAAAATTGTGTCTCTTGTGTATGGATGATTTCTCTCTGATGTTTTTGCTTTCGCTATAATTTTCTGTCATATTTCAGTGTAAAATTATTCAGTGATAACAACCCTAGTTTACTGTTTGAGGTCACTTAAAAGTAATTTCAAGATGTGAAATTGAGTGCATTAATTGCCTTGAAAAATTGACATTATCTACTCTTTGGTGGCTTAATAACTGCTGTCCGAAGAAAAACTTTCTTGCTGCTGTTTTTGGCATTTAATTGCAGGTTTTATAGGTTTATGACAACAAGGAAGTGCTTAGGGAACCCCCCTTGAGGTTGGAACGCACTAGCCCAAATGAAGAGCAGGTTTTCCGGTGACACTTAGGGCATTCTCTCCTAAAATTAGCCACTTTTTCATCGCTAATTTTACCGATTTTCAGATCTGATTTAGGTGCTAAAAAGTGTGCTAACAAATTGGCACTATTGTCGGGGACATGGCAATTCTTGGATTGCAACGATATTTGGTGAGTTTTTGTTTTATTGCATTTATTTTATTTTAAACTCACTCGGTGACTCCACTGGAAACATGGTCGATTCTGTTAGAAATAAAGAGATCTGCTCTTTTTTTCCGTTGACAATATAGCAATATTGTCAGCCAATCATAGGCTGAAGCCACCCCCAAGCACCTTAACCTTGACAGATAGAATAATTCCAGAAGCAAACCCTTATAACCAATAGCCAACCAAGGTAGCATACTTCTCTCCAAAGCTAGCGCACCAAGCAGAGAGTCCAAACCATAACCAAGGCAGAAAGTCCAAACCATAACCAAAGTGTTAGAATTTTAGGGAAAATAGAACATAGATATCTTTTAAAATTAAACTCTACAGTACTTGCAGATCAGTACTTCAAAACAAAATCTGAAGTAGATGCTAAAATCTGAACATGCTAAACTATAGACAATAAAAATCTGAACATGTCAAAAGGATTCTTAACAAAAGAGAAAATTTCTGTATATGAATTAAGTGCAGATTTCAAACTAAAACAAATTCTGTACTTGCCTTTAGCAAATAAAGATGTACCTGATGTATGAATGCTGTCCTCTTTAGTATGCTCAGAATTTTCTGTTTAAAGATCATGGATCAAAACCCCAAGGGTTTGATCTCAACCATGATCTTAAGTGAACTGTTTGCCAACGAGGACCCAAGGATAATCAACAAGAGTAATGCTGATACAAAACCCCAAAAACAACTCAACACAAAACTGTCCAATCTGAACTGAGGTGCTACAGGAACATAGGGCTTGTCAAACCCTCATAATTGAAACTGAAAGAAGTAGCAGGCAGCAAGCATGAGAAGACACCAGCAAAGAAAGGAGGAGGAGCTAGGGGTGCCAAGGAAGAAGCGGCAGCCTCAAACCAACCAGCGACGGCCAGGAAAGGACACAAGGAAAGGCCACAGCCCCCAGAGAAAAGTCCGCGGCACCTTAAACAGCAAAGGGAAAGGTCTGCTCTGTTTTGAACAGCAGGAGAGAAGGTCCGCTCCACTCAACCAAGGCAAAAGGGTAAGTCTGCGGCACCCTAACCCAACAAACACACCATAACTGAAGCTCCCAGCCAGCAAGATAAAAGAAACCAAGGAGGCCGTACCAAGACAAAGAGTCAAGACTGAGGTAGCCACAGCAAAACTCAAATGAAGAAGTGGAGTGAAAGATGTGAGTTAGAATGAGAGGGGTAGGTCCTCTTTTATAGTTTAGGAGAGGGGTGAGGTTAGGTTTTAATAATTTAAAACAAATGATAAATGACATTTTTAATTAATAAAAATAATAATTAAAAAGTCAAATAAGTTAAAGTGACTTAAAAAACCCAACACCACATCAAACAAGAAGGGAAACGAAATCAAGCAAGGGGGGGACGACTTCAAGACAAGGTCAAGGGGTTCCTCTTCAATGGAAAACATGTCCACATAAGTCTCATGATAGCTTATAAACTTTTATCATCATTGCATAAGGGGAAACATCCATGACGTGGTCATGTCCATCTTCGTGGCTGCTCCTAGGTCTCATGGACCATCCCGGGAGAGAGGAAGAAGATCACACATCATCACATCTTGGTACATAACGAAGAACTACATAGTCCAAGACTAAGGTACCCCAGAACACATCTGGGGGCCCTAGAACACATCTAGGGTCTTTCATCCACCAAGGTACAAGACCAAGGATCAGCCCAAGCGTTTAAGCAAGGATTCCCTGGAACGCATCCAGGGGCCCTAGAACACATCTAGGGACTTACATCATCAACCACCAAGGAACACATCCAAGGATCAATCCAAGCACCGAGCAAGAATTCCCTGGAACACATCCAGGGGCCCTAGAACACATCTAGGGACTTACATCATCAACCACCAAGGAACACATCCAAGCACTGAGCAAGGATTCATTGGAACACATCCAGGGGCCCTAGAACACATCTAGGGACTTACTGCTTGGTCCTTGACCAAGAACCCCAGTAATATACTAGGGGCCCTCACTAGGGTCTTTTGCCATGGCTCAAACTACTTGGTCCCAAACCAAGAACCCCAGGAGTGCACTGGGGGCCCTAGATCTCAGCTAGGGTCTTATGCCATCCTTCCGGAGAATGGCTCTTGTAGTTGCACTAATTTCAACACTCCCTCTCATCAACACCAAGCTTGTCTCGAAAGTACACAAACTTTGTCAAGGACAAAGGCTTGGTCAAAATATCTGCGGTTTGTTCGGCTGTCGAAACATACTGAATACTGAGAATGTTCTTTTGCACCATGTCCCGAACATAGTGATATCTCATCTCAATGTGTTTCGATCTTCATGAAACACCGGATTCTCGAAGAGCTTTATACAACTCTGGTTATCACAGTGGATTACTGTGGGTTCCAACTCAACACTGAACAAATATGAGAGTAGCTTTCTGAGCCACATTGCTTCTCTACTAGCAACACTTGCAACAATGTATTCTGCCTTTGCAGTGCTCTGGGCTATGGAGCCCTGTTTCCTGCTGGACTAGGAGATCATAGCTGATCCCAAACTGAAACAATATCCAGAAGTACTCTTCTGGTCCACTGTACTGCCCATCTAGTCTGAATCTATAAAACCATGAAGCATTAACCCTCCATTGGAAGTATATCTGAGCCCATAGGCTATAGTTCCTTGGACATATATGAGAATATGCTTAACATCAACCATATGAATATGTTTCGGTTCACACATGAACTGGCTGAGGGCATTCACTGCATAACAAATGTCCGGTTTGGTATGTACTAGATACATCAAGGACCCAATGATCTGATGATATACGGTGGGGTCTTCTGAATCTGAACCTGTAGCTTGATCTTGTAACTTCTTCAGGTTAGAAATCATAGGTGTGGACATGGACTTACAGTCCAACATGCCAAATCTACGGAGCACATCAACTGCATACTTGCTTTGTGAGAGAAAGATCTCACCTGGTTTCTGCCACACCTCTAAGCCAAGAAAGTAATTCATAAGACCCAAGTCTTTCATTTCAAATTCTGTTGATAACTCCCTCTTAGTCTGAGCTATAAGAGGTTCTTCTATAGTAAGGAACAAATCATCTACATATAAAAAACCAACATAACAGGATGATTTTGTACTATCTTTATATAAATATTGGGATCTGCTATGCTCTTGGAGAATCCAAGACTCTGTAGAAAACTGTCAAATCTTCCATACCAACCTCTCGGAGCTTGCTTTAATCCATACAAGGCTTTCTTGAGTTTGCAGATATGGGATTCTTTCCCATGGATTACGAAACCCTCAGGCTGCTCGATATAAACCTCTTGCTCAACTTCACTGTTAAGAAAGGCAATCTTAACATCCATCTGGTGAAGTTTCCAATCAAAAACTGAAGCAAGAGAGATAATGATTCTGATGGAAGTATACCTGGAAATAGGAGCAAAGATCTCATCATAGTCAATTCCTTCTTTCTGAGAGAAGCCATGAGCCACAAATCTAGCTTTGAATTTTTTAACACTGCCATCTGCTGCATGCTTTATTTTGTACAACCATTTAGAGGTTACCACTGATTTGCCATGAAGTCTTGGGACCACTTCCCATACATCATTCTTTAATATTGACTCGTTCTCTTCTATCATGGCATCCTTCCACACTTTATGTTTGGAGGCTTCTTCAAAGGTGGAAGGTTCCGAGTCAATCACAAGATTCAATTGCGCTATCAGGCCGAAGTACTTCTCTGGTTTCTTGCTTTCTCTGAAGGTACCTTTAGGTGCTACATGTTTTTCTACTTCCTTTAGAATTTCCCGGCACCAAGTTGGCTTCTTTTTAACTGGAGGTTTCTCTAAGGAAAACTCGACAGAATCCCTTAAGGGATCCACTAAAGGCTATATGGTCTCCTCCCTCTGCTCATCTGGAAGTGGTGTATTTGAAGGCTCCGGAGACGGAGATTCCTGCTCCTTTGTATCACATGGAAGTTCTCTGAAACGATGAAAGGCTACTTCCTCACGAAAAGTCACGTCTCTGCTGACCTCAATGAACTTTTTCCCTGGTACATAAATTCTGTATGCTTTTGAGGTTTCACTGTATCCCACAAAGGTTCCTTTCTTTCCGGAGGGTTCTAACTTAGTCCTCTATTCTTTTGGTACATGAATGTAGACTGGACTACCAAAGATTCTCAAATGATCAATTGAAGGCTTCTTACTGGTGAAGACTTCTTCTGGAGTTTTCTCTTCTAGGGCTTTATGAGGACACCTGTTTTGAATATAGACTGCAGTGCTTGCAGCTTCGGCCCAAAGAGATAAAGGTAGATTCTGATCATACATCATGGCTCTGGCTGCTTCACAGATCGTTCTGTTCTTTCTTTATGCAACCCCATTCTGTTGGGGATTATAAGGCACAATCAGCTCCCTCTTAATCCGTGAAGCCCCACAAAGATCATCGTGCTTGTGGGAATCAAATTCTTTTCCATTGTCTGTTATGAAAACACGAATATATCTACCTCTCTGATTCTCAACAAGATTCTTAAAATCCTGAAATTTACTGAAAGATTCATCTTTAGTTTTCAAAAAATAAATCCAAGTTTTACGAGAACAATCATCAACAAAAATGATATAATAAAGACAACCATTCATTGACAGAGCAGTCATAGGTCCACAAAGATCAGAATGAATAAGATCTAAAATGCCATTAGTTTTTCTATTACTGTGAGGGTAAGCTTTCTTTGTATTCTTACCGAGAGCACAGCCTCTACAAACACTATCATGCTCAAATGAAAACACTGACATACCTGTTATCATCTTTTGCAAACCTGGGAGTGCGTTGTAGTTGAGATGTCCAAGCCTTTTGTGCCATAGCTCGCAGGGGTTTATTATCTCGTGAGCTAATGCTTGAACAACTTGACCGATGATTTTGTAAAGTCCACTCTCTTGAGTTTCGATAGTCATGGATGAACTCAAACTCCCATTTGAGGGCCACATGAGAGCCTTCCCTTTGGAGAAATCTACTGAGTACCCTTTGCTTTCTAACACTGCAATTGAGATGAGATTTTTCTTTAATCCAGGAACATAAAGAATTTCATCGATATGAAATACATTACTTGTTTGAAGCTGAAAGGATGCTGATCCAAACCCTTTGATGTCATAGGAGCCATCATCACCCAATTCTACCTTCACATTGAACTTCTTATCCTGATAGTTTACAAGATTCTATTTGAAGCCTATCATGTGTTTGGAGGCCCCGCTGTCCACTAACCAAACATCCTTTGACTTGGTTATAGTGCCGGAGAGGGCTGAGATAAGATAGGGTTGTTCTTTCTCTTTAGTCGCTGCCCTGGTTCTTCTTCCTCAGTTGCAACTGAAGCATGAAGCCTGCCTCTCTGCTTCTGCTGTGAAGGAGGGTTTCTGCAGTCTTTTGCATAATGACCTAGCCTTTTACAGTTAAAGCATCTTATTTTAGATAAATGAGAGTGAAAGTGAGATTGCTTACCTTGGGGTTTCTTACCTTTGCCTTTGTGCTGAGGAAACTTCTTCCATCTCTTGGCTTTGACTGAAAGAGCATGGTCTTTTACTGTTGAGGGCTCATTCCTGCTTTTGAGTCTTCCCTCTTCTTCCAAGCAATCATGCCATAATCTTTCGAAGTTAGGCTGAACTTCTCTTCCGTTGACCGAAGAGAGAAAAGTCTACCATGAGTCAGGGAGGCCATCAACTGCAGTTTGTACAAGGTCATCATTATCCACTGCAATTCTAATTGCTGTAAGCTGATCTCTGGTTTGAACAATCTTGGAAAAGAAGGCAGAGATAGGTTCGTCTTTTTCCATCTTTAATATACGTAGTTGTTTCTTCAATATCCTCGTCTGAGGTGGAGCCTTTTTTTCATAAAGATTTGCTAAGGAATCAAAACATTCTTTGGCTGTCCTTAGATGAACAATGAGAGGCATCATACTGTCCTTAACTGAATAAAAAATGATTCCTTTAGCTTTGGCCTGCCTCTTCTTATATGCTGCCCTCCCTGTATTTGAAGTGGGTTTTTCTATCACCCTGGTAACCAGCTCATCCAAGTCACCCTCTTCTAGTATGTTGAATAACCTAGCCTTCCAAGCACTGAAGTTGGAGGGCCCTTTAAGCCTATCTTCTGCTTTGATTGAAGATGAAGCCATGCTTGTTTAGAGATAAAAGTCTTACTGCTGATCTGCAAAACAAACCCTAAAACAAGGATCTACACAGGATCAAAAATTTGCCACTAGTGAGCTCTTTTCACGCCCTAAGCTTTGATCCCATGTTAGAATTTTAGGAAAAATAAAACAGAGATATCTTTTAAAATTATACTCTACAGTACATGCAAATCAATACTTTAAAACAAAATCTGAAGTAGATGCTAAAATCTGAACATGTTAAACTATAGACAATAAAAATCTGAACATGTCAAAAGGATTCTTAACAGAAGAGAAAATTTCTGTATATGAATTAAGTGCAGATTTCAAACTAAAACAAATTCTGTACTTACCTTTAGCAAATAAAGATGTACCTGATATATGAATGCTGTCCTCTTTAATATGCTCAGAATTTTCTGTTTAAAGATCATGGATCAAAACCCCAAGGGTTTGATCTCAACCATGATCTTAAGTGAACTGTTTCCCAAGGAGGACTCAAGGATAATCAGCAAGAGTAATGCTGATACAAAACCCCAAAAACAACTCAACACAAAACTGTCCAATCTGAACTGAGGTGCTACAGGAACATAGGGCTTGTCAAACCCTCATAACTGAAACTGAAAGAAGTAGCAGGCAACAAGCATGAGAAGACATTAGCAAAGAAAGGAGGAGAAGCCAGGGGTGCCAAGGAAGCAGCGACAGCCTCAAACCAACCAGCGGCAGCCAGGAAAGGACACAAGGAAAGGCCGCAGCCCCCAGAGAAAAGTCTGCGGCACCTTAGACAGCAAAGGGAAAGGTCCGCTCTGTTTTGAACAGCAGGAGAGAAGGTCCGCTCCACTCAATCAAGGCAGAAGGGTAAGTCTGCGACACCCTAACCCAACAAACACACCATAAATGAAGCTCCCAGCCAACAAGATAAAAGAAACCAAGGAGGCTGTACCAAGACAGAGTCAAGACTGAGGTAGCCGCAGCAAAACTCAAATGAAGAAGTGGAGTGAAAGATGTGAGTTAGAATGAGAGGGGTAGGTCCTCTTTTATAGTTTAGGAGAGGGGGGAGGTTAGGTTTTAATAATTTAAAACAAATGATAAATGACATTTTTAATTAATAAAAATATTAATTAAAAAGTCAAATAAGTCAAAGTGACTTAAAAAACCCAACACGACATCAAACAAGAAGGGAAACGAAATCAAGCAAGGGGGGGACTTCAAGACAAGGTCAAGGGGGTCCTCTTCAATAGCAAACATGTCCACATAAGTCTCATGATAGCTTATAAACTTTTATCATCATTGCATAAGAGGAAACATCCAGGATGTGGTCATGTCCATCTTTGTGGCTGCCCCTAGGTCTCATGGACCATCCCGGGAGAGAGGAAGAAGATCACACATCATCACATCTTGGTACACAACCAAGAACTACCTAGTCCAAGACTAGGGTATCCGAGAACACATCTGGGGGCCCTAGAACACATCTAGGGTTTTTCATCCACCAAGGTACAAGACCAAGGATCAACCCAATCGTTTAAGCAAGGATTCCCTGGAACACATCCAGGGGTCCTAGAACACATCTAGGGACTTACATCATCAACCACCAAGGAACACATCCAAGGATCAATCCAAGCACTGAGCAAGGATTCCCTGGAACACATCCAGGGGCCCTAGAACACATCTAGGGACTTACATCTTCAACCACCAAGGAACACATCCAAGGATCAATCCAAGCACTGAGCAAGGATTCCTTGGAACACATCCAGGGGCCCTAGAACACATCCAGGGACTTACTGCTTGGTCCTTGACCAAGAACCCCAGTAATAAATAGGGGGCCCTCACTAGGGTCTTTTGCCATGGCTCAAACTACTTGGTCCCAAACCAAGAACCCCAAGAGTGCATTGGGGCCTTAGATCTTAGCTAGGGTCTTATGCCATCCTTCCGGAGAATGGCTCTTGTAGCTGCACTAGTTTCAACAGACAATATAGCAATATTGTCACCCAATCATAGGCCGAAGCCACCCCCAAGCACCTTTATCTTGACATATAGAATAATTCTAGAAGCAAACCCTTAGAACCAATAGCCACAAGGTAGCATACTTCTCTCCAAAGCTAGCGCACCAAGCAGAGAGTCCAAAACATAACCAAGGTAGAAAGTCCAAACCATAACCAAAGACCAAAATCACAGTTGCAGTAGCTGCAATTGCACTCTAAAACTTTCGCACCACTAGTCTGTGTGAGCTGTGAGAGTGTGTGTCAAATGAGCTCTAGCGCCCTCTTATTTATAGTCTCCCAAGTGACCTAATTGGTTTGACTTGTACTTTTGGAGGATAATAATTTAATATAAATTATTATCTTGAATCGACTTGCCTTCTAGGGTTATTATCCAACGTTTTAGGGTTTCTCTTGCTTCCCAGAATATTCCAGTCTCATCAAAGGTTACATGTAGAGGTTAATACCTCCCGGAGCTAACATAATATCAACACTCCCTCCTAGCTAGGGAGGTATTAAAGGAAATGATCTTGAGCACAAACATACCATTCAACTAGTAACATCATCATAGCCACACATGCTATCTCATGATCACGTAAATCAACTCACGAGCAACATCATCAGTATCAGTATCATCTGATAGCATCAACTGCATCATCTCTCTAAGCCATACTCCATCTGAGTAATCGAGCATGATGCTGAATAACTCACTCACGCCATAGAGTGATACAAGGACCATTCTTCTAATCCGGACATATGTTCTAGAAGAATAACTGTTCCAACAGATGCTGAAAGCCACGCCATGGGCTACAAGGACCATTCTTCTAATCCGGACATACGTCCTAGAAGAATGACTGTCTTGGACTATTTTTCCCTTCAGCCACTACTGTGAACTTAGGGAAAATGTTTGTCTTGTACCAATTTCTCCACTCTGGTCACTACTGTGAACCCAGGGAGACAAACCATTCTTCTAATCCTAGACGTACGTCCTAGAAGAATAGTTGTCCATGGTATATCAACAATCTGTCAACCTTGACCATTCTCCACAGGGAGAATGTATGTCCACCAGCAATCTGTCCTTCTTGGACCATTCTCCGCCTGGAGAATGTCTGTCCATCAACACACTTACTATCCATCTAGCTGACAATCATCTCCAACACTAGTGGTAGTCTCTATGGCAATCAGAGCAATGCCATCCAGTAGAACATAACTGTGTCTATTCATAGTAGTATACAACTACTATTCGGTAGTACACAACCACTCCTAGTAGCACACGACTACTAACCAGTGACACATAGTCACATCCAGTGGAACACATCCACCACAGTAACATCCAACTACTGTCCAGAGACATACAGTCTCCACAATAATCATATCATCTGATATCAACTTACATAACAATATCATGATACAAACCGAGTCATCTGGGCCATTCCTCCACTTACATATGTGAGATCTAGAAGAGCATTTGCGCTCAGAAAGTAAAAACATCATCCATGGGCTATTTGGACTATTCTTCCCAAGCATAGAAGAATAAATGTCCCTGATTTCTGAGCTTGGACCATTCACCTAACTGGGCCATTCCTCCGACACTAATCACAGTGCAACTTGGAGAGAATGAGTCTGCCCTAGGGAATGCATGTCTCTGATTGTTGAACCTGGACCATTCACCTAACTGGGCCATTCTTCCTACACTAATCACAATGCAACCTGGAGAGAATGAGTCTGCCCTAGGGAATGACTGTCCGGACCATTTCCTAATGGAAATAACGGTCCTGCACCAACCTCCTATAACGGACCATTATTCGAAACTGCTCACAACTGTGAACTTCGAAAGAATGGCTGCCCGGAGACGCGGACCATTTTGGTTGACCACTACTCAGAGTGATTGCCAAGAAGAGTGACTGTCCTAGACCATTCCCCCACACTGGCCATAAGGGGAATCACTGTCTATGGTACATCAACAATCTATCAGACCATTTTCATTATGAAAATGACTATCCGATCTGGACCATTTTCCGAACTAGAAAATGCTTGTTTGTCAGAAATCTTGGGCCACTTTCTGAACTGGAAGGTGACTTCCCAACCTAGACCATTTTCCGAACTGGAAAATGATTGCCCATAAATCAATAACATATCAGTGCTCCCTCTCAACCTGGGAGTAATCTCTTCCTTTTCTAATAAGGAAGTCATCTCCACGAGTAACAACTTGTCCCTTAAGTACGCAAACTTTTCATCTTGGACAAAGGCTTTTCCAAAATATCTGCTATCTGCTCATCTGTGAAGATATACTGGAGAACCACTTCTCCCCTCTAGACTCTCATGGAGAAAATAATACTTGATCTCAATGTGCTTCGACCTGTCATGGAACACCAGGTTCTCTAAAAGCTTCATACAACTCTGATTATCACAATATTCACAGTCGAATCCAACACCTGATCAAATAGTCCAGAAACCAACTTACAGAGCCACACTGCTTCCGTACAAGCATCACAAGCTGCAGTATACTCTGCTTTTGCAGTGCTTGAGTGCAACAGACTTTTGTTTCCTGCTAGCCCATGACATCGTGGCAAAGCTCAAACTAAAACATATCCAAGTAGCACTTCATTTGTCATCTGCACTCCTTGCCCAATCTGAATCGATAAATCCATGTAATTGTATATCATAACTCAAACGTCTCACAAGGCAAATATCCGGCTGAGTATTCTCCAAATACATTAACGAGCCAATCAATTATTGATACAGGGACGAGTCTATTGGATCAGAGTCTCTCATCTTCTTCAGATCTGTCATCATGGGAGTTTGCCATAGATTTGCAATCCATCATATCGGATTTCTGAGGAATCATTTCAATACACTTCCTCTGTCATAAGAAGTTTTCACCACGCTTTTGCTGTACATGAGAGGCTCTGCACCATGTTGCTTGAATCCATACAAGGTCTTCTTCTATCTTCATACATGGGTCTCTTTCTGGTATACCTCAAAACCTTGAGGTTGTTCTATATGCTTCTCCTTCAGTTACTATGTTGAGAAGAACTGTGTTTACATCCATCTGATGTAAGCTCCAACCCATAGATACTGTAGGAGATATAATGGCTCAGGTAGAGGTATGTCTGGTTACTGGAACAAGCTGTCATCTAGTCTTCTCCCTCCTTTTGAGAGAACCTTCTAGCCTTGAGTCTCGCCTTGTATCTCTCAATGCTCAAGTCTTTTTCACAATTTCTCACATACATTGTTCTTCATCACAACATCCTTCCATTCCTTCTGCTTGACTGCTTCTAGTGGGTTCAAACTAGTTCAATTGGTTGTTTTGTCTTTTCTTTCTTTCTTGGAATCTTCATGTTCTTCCTCATGTTTCTCTTTAATGTTGGAGTCCATGGAATCTTCTATAGATTACATGCCCTTCTTTCCTGAAGGCTCCAACTTTTTCCTTCCGCCACAGGAACATAAATGTAGATGGACAACCAAGGATATCCAAGGCTTCTTTTCAAAGAAGACTTCTTCTAGAGTCAAGCTGAACACGTGCTCTTTTTCATGGTTGCTACTTCCAATGAAGAACATGGACAAATACTTCATGGTATTCACAGATTCTTCAATGGATCATATCGTTGGGGATTAACTCCTTCCTAATCCCAACTTAATGCATGAATGAGCAATATGCATGGAATTCTGTGATCATCTCCCTCCATCTGAGAGAGTCTATGCTTCCGTCTGCTGCATCTCTCTTTGCTTTTTGCAAAGTGTCATAATCCTGTTCTGGTTTCCTTTTGATTCCTGACTTCCTTCGAGTCTGACTCCTCTGAGTCTCTTTAAGTTTGTTTCTATCTGTTTTAACTTTTGATTGCTGCCCATCTGGTAGTTGTGTCATCCTTATAAACTTCTTCTATGACAGCTTCCGCAAGGATTGTTCATCAAACATATTTCACAAGGGTACTTGCCCGGAACAAGAACAACAAGAGCAAACAAGAAATATTTATCTAGAGGAGATGTTAGTTCATCTTGCGAACAAGTATAATAAGCATCTATATCAATAGTATTCATATGCAGTCAAGTATTCATTGCACCTAGCAATAATATAACCTTTCAAATACTGCTTTCTCAATTTGTAATGTAGCAACTATCACCCTTGATATATACAAATTTGAAGCTTTAACAATTTAATCAAACCTGGAACCTGAAGCCTCACTTGCTATGGAGGGTGCGCTTGTTCTTCTAAATGCACTGAATCCAAGATTACAACTTGGACAAGGTCTCTAGTACTTTCCCTGCAAACACACTCATGTTTTGCTAGATGATATAACTTAGATAGCATATACAAGTGCATACCTTTGAAACCTTGTAACATCGTCCATCTTGTCTTCCAATCTGAAACTAGATACCATCTTGACAAGAAGAGACTAGAAACTCAATCAAAAGATTCAATGATTAGAACAAGCTAGAAACTCTAAAATTTCAACTTTGACCACAAAATCAATTTGACCAGAAGTCAACCTTTGACTTTGACTTTGATAAAAAATTTAAACTTGACGTTTTTGCTAGCTGAGAGTACCAAGAGGTGCGCTAGGCTAGGGCGCACTAGGATGTTAAGGAATTAGGTTAAATGCTTCACTAGAAGTGCCTGAACACAAGGGTTAGGGTTTGTTGTAGCTGCGTAATAAAAAAACCTAGCAGCAGCTATAACTGGTGCCACAACGAGCTTAACAAAGAACTTCCGCACTACCTTCCAGTGGTTAGACTGTCTTGAAGGTGGTGTGGGCCCATAGCCTGTTAGAAATAAAGAGATGTGCTCATTTTTCCATAGATAATATAGCAATATTGTCACCCAATCATAGGCTGAAGCCACCCCCGAGCACCTTAATCTTGATAGATGGAATAATTCAAGAAGCAAACCCTTAGAAACAATAGCCAACCAAGGTAGCATACTTCTCTCCAAAACTAGTGCACCAAGCAGAGAGTCCAAACCATAACCAAGGCAGAAAGTCCAAACCATAACCTAAGACCAAAATCTCAGTTGTAGCAGCTGCAACTGCACTCCAAAACTTGCGCACCACTAGTCTGTGTGAGATGTGAGAGTGTGTGTCAAATGAGCTCTAGTGCCCTCTTATTTATATTCTTCCAAGTGACCTAAGTGGGTCGACTTGTACTTCTGGAGGATAATAATTTAATATAAATTATTATCTTGAACTGACTTGCCTTCTAGGGTTATTATCCAACGTTTTAGGGTTTCTCTYGCTTCCCGAAAAATTCTAGTCTCGTCAAAGGTTACGCGTAAAGGTTAATACCTCCCGCAACTACCATAATATCCACAGATTYGACTGGGGAACACAAGATGATCATCTTGGTTYGATCTGACACAAGGWCTAGTTCCGGGCCCGAGTGAACCCTAACAGTTTTTCCAGAACAAGAATGTACGTTCACCAGGAACTCTTCCTAAGTTGGTAAGTGTATTGAGTTCTCTTGTAAGTTCTTTTGACAAGCACTATGGTGAGTGTAACTTYGACACTTCCATCTTTGGATTCCCACCTATTTTCATCTCAAGCTTGTGTTATGGCCACAACTGTGCTTGTTTTTATCTCAGATTAATATTATGGCCGGAGTTGCGAATCCAGTAAGGTTTAGATTCTCTGCTTATGATTGATTGAGTTTTGTTGCATTTCCTAATTATCCTCATGACTTACCTGCATATGGATATCTTAAACACTTACCTTTGTTTGCGAGGAAGTTTGGAGTATTGGTTGATGATCACTTGACTGATTTTTTTAGTGGTGGATGATTATGACGTGGAATATGAGGATGTTTGGACCAACCTTCAAGGGGGATGCACGAACATGGTACAAATCCCTTCCCGATGCCTCCATTGATGGATGGGATTCATTCCAAGAGAAGTTCATTGAAAGATGGGTGGAAACAAACAATTTTTTCTTACTTAATGCTTTTGATAATATTAGAAAAAATGAGGATGAGATTGTCTTTGAGTTTAATGCTCGTTTTTCTAAGGTTTATTATAAAATTCTATTACTATGAGGCCTAATGATGCTTTGGTTTTGCTGTATTATCTTGAGTCATATGATGGAATTTTTGGTATGTTTCTCAGGAGTAAGGACCCTCAAAATCTGGAGGAGGCCCAAGCTGTTGCTATCAAGTTAGAAAGAAATTTTCATGCAGCCTATGGGTTTCTTTCGATTCATGATTTTCAATAATTAGTTGTTACAAGAGCGCAAGAATTCCTTGTTATTGAAGAAGAACCACAACTTGCACCTTATCAAGTTCGTGGAGATGACCAAGATGATGATGGTTCAAGCTTGGATGATTAGGAACCAATAGCTACATCACTTGAGTCATATGTAGAGTTCCATGAAGACGAAGATCAAGAGTTGAGGGCTCAAGTGTTCATTGGTTCATTCTAGTGTTGATGATAAATTTCAAGAGGAAGAACCACGAGTCAACCATGTAGAGATCAATCAGTAGGAGACTTCATCCTTGCATATCCCAGCAGTCATTCAAGAACAACTTGATCATATACCATTGCAGCAGGAGGAACCACTTTTGGTTCAACCAGAGGATGATACCCTTGACATCTTGCCTATGATCCCACATTCAGATTTTGTTCTTCAGGAGGATCTTGTGACTGATCAATGCTTGGATATCATGGTTCATCATGATCCAGTTGAGATAAGAATGATGGAGGTATTTCAGTAGGTAGATTCTAAGAGTTTCGGTTGTCATGTTTTCATGCTCATTATTGTTGAAGTACCATTTTACAAATTTCAACCAATAACCTTCAACTGCTCCTTCAGTAGCAAGTACATCAAGGCATCTTTCCGATTTATGAGACATCATGATTGGTTGCATTGGAAAGTTGACTATGTTGATCTTTCCCATTTAACGGATCACCTAGCTGCATGGTTACATCGGTCTTTTGAGTATGTTGATTGATCATGGCAGTGGTAAGGTGAAATTTTGGGTTTTTGGGGGGTATTAGTTTCTTTTCAAATTTTTTGATTAGTTGTCTAGTTTCCTTTCCTTTCTGCATGTCATTTTCAGATTTCGGTCTTGCCGATTTTTTATGTTTTAGGACAACAATTTAACCTTTTTGTTTTGCAGATTTTGTCTTTCATAGTCATCCTTTTGCAAGCCTAGGTAAGAGTTGCTGATATTTTTCTTGTTATACCAGCATGCGGTTGTGTCTTGTGACATAGTTTGCTCCTTACATTGCTATCCGGTTTGTTCAAAGCCTCTGAGTGTGTTATCATATATTTGCCGAGTCTTCTATGTCTTTATCATTAGAGTGAGCCTAGATGAGGGTCTGTTTGTTCATATTCCAAAGCATTGAGTCTATCAGGAAGGGTAGAATTGAAGAGACATAGGAGACTCTTGAGTCATCTTATGTTTTGTCTCTTCATGGCTTGCCATTAAGTCATCTGCTTTGAGTCGGTCACCCCCCTCATTTAGCAGTAGGGACATGGTACCATGCATCTTATATCTACTTGAGTTATCACTTCACGCTGAAGGAAGAGTTTCCGTCATTACTTTTCCTTTCAGCGGATCATCCTACATCTGACTCCGACACATTATTTGGGGATGATCTAGAAGTAGAGCACCTTGATAGCGTTAGCCTCATTGGCGGTTATTTCACATTCAACAAGGCTAAGCATTATTGGGCCTTGATTGAATGATCCTTGTCATTGTTCGACGTCAAAACATCTTTCACAGTGACGGGTTGTGCTCGTACCTTAGGACCCATTGACATTATTGGTCGGTTTCCTTTGCACTTGGAAGGTGTTTACATTATTGACATCTGACTAAGTGACTCTCTCCCATGTGTCGACTTCAACACATTCACTAGAAGGAGTGTACATAGTGGGTGGTAGTAGGTAGCAAATTTGGATGAGACCTGTTGCCGCCTAATCCGCAGCTCAGGTCACGTAGAAGAAATCTTCAATCCATTGGGTGTGGCCTTGGGGGCAAGTCTCGAGTCGGGTAGCTGCCACCTGACACTCGACTCCTCCGTCTAGGCTAACTCCTAGCGAAGCCAATAGGGGTAGTCCCTAATAAAAGAATCTAAGGCTTGATTTAGCTAAACAAAATATTATTCTAGGAGAAATGAAATCAAAAGCAAGTACAATTAATCTAACAACATATAATGACACAAATAGAGATTGATCATTGCTTATATGATAGATATTAAGCAAATGAAGTACTTCAACACAAATGATAATGCTTGAAAGCAAATGAGAGTACTTGAAAGTAAATGACAATAAGCAAATATAGATATTGTAGACTAGTGCCAAAAGTAAGAATGCTGTCGCAAGATGAATGTGTTGCAATGCTCTTGGTAAGTTTAATTAGTTAAAGATGACTGGTTGAATTAGTGGGTTAATTCAATGATATGGATCGATAGTGCAAGTCCGCCCACGAGTGCGTGCTTGGATATTGTAAGTATGAAAAATAAATCTAAACTAATGTTTGTTTCCTTTCACCACTATCCCTCAAATGGGTATGTTATCTCCATTTTGTGGATAACTAAGAAGATGATGTCTCGAGGCCCTCAGGTTGCAGATATGGAGTGCCGAGAGACTACATGACTAGTAGTACCCTTTGCACAGATGGAAAACCCACTCACCACCACAGATGGTCACAGGCTTACAAATGGCATCCACCACACCAGTTGGCTTCCGAAAGGCAGTGGGCCTTGCTCCATGAGGTACAAGTCAGTATTATGGTTAGCATCATTTCAATACCTAAGCCATTTGATTATGTTGTATCTTAGATTGCTCTAGATTTCATGATATGTGCTTGGACATTATCCCTTTTGCCCTGCTTCACCTTGGTGGTTGACATTGTGCCCTAGTAAGTAGTCTTCTTTGGGAATTGGTTTGCTACTGGGAAATCTCTTAATAAGCCATCGTACCGTTCCAGACCATACTTACCATTTTCCATCATTATTCCCCTCCGTTTCCTTATCTCTTGGGATTTTAGGGTGTATTGACCCAAGAAGGGGTTGTCCCTCATTCTATGGGAAGAAGGGACTAAAGGCCCAGAGGGGTTGGTGTTGGGTAAAAGATAAAATCCATATATGAAACTTCTAGATGCTTCACCCAGGGATCACCCCAGAAAGCAATAAAACACTTATCTTTGAATAAAAGGCACCCATAATATAACAAAGAAATGCCTGAAAGGTAGAATGAAGGATAGGAGGTCTCATCACGAGCCGACCTATCACGTCCATGTATATCTAGTTGTATGACGTTGTCATTTTCTGGTCACCAAACCAGGGCAGTGGCTGTCAGTTGCATGGCTGAGAGAAAGGGGTCTCATCACGAGCCAACCTTCTCATTTCCATGTAATGTTCCCGAGCCAATTTTTTTTGCTCAGAACACTAACTGCTGATTGTTTGTTATGTTTTCTTATGTATTTGCAAGTTTACTCATGAAGTTGCGCATTAAGGGTTTACTTGATGTTGATTAAGCAATGAAATAATAGATTTGAAGCATATAATCATAAACAAGACAAGATACACAAAGAACACCAGTATAGGACCAATAATGTTAGATTTGACCTTTATTTAGATAGTAGGAAGATCCTTTGCCCAAGAGATTTGCAGATCTGGAAGAAAACCCCAATAATATGAAAATGGGTTGCCAACCGATACAATAATAAGCAATACAAAGATAATAACCTCCCAAAGGTTGTCTAAGAAGAGATCCAAGCCTCCAAAGGCTCACAGCATTCAAGATAAGACTGAAGATAAGAGAACCCGGTCAATAGACTGCAGAACCCCTCCAACTGGCTGAGTTGCGCACTGCTCTGGCTGCTGATGAACCCTCAAGTTTCGACCCTCCTCTTTCTGAGCTCCAAATACCTCCAAACTCTCCCGGAATGTAGATCGGGCTAGTGGAATCCACCGAGCCAAGTTTCAAGCTGAACGGAGGAGTTTTGCTCCTCCAATTGAGCAAACCCTCTACGGGTTTGCGCCCTCCTGGTTTGATTGAATCAATGAGATTTCGTTCTCCCCTCTAGGAGCCTCCAACTACCACCAAAATCTCCAAAATAGTAGATCGGGCCAATACGAACAAGATGATGAAATCTCAAGACAATCTAAGAAGATCCGGGCCAGTAAACAATGAAAACCACTTCCTGCAATGTGCCCCTCTCTCCTCCAACTCGTGCTAAGCTCCAGGAAATAAACTGCTAGGATAACCTCCTCTAGAATAGACTAGAAATGATGCTAGGGACCATACGAAGAAAACCCAGATGCTCCTTTACCAAGAAGCCTCCTTTCTCCAGATCTAGCCAAACTCCTCAAGATGGTGCGCCCCCTAGCTGGAAACCCCCTAGGTTGCGCACTAGCCTGCTTCTGCCTCTAGATCAAACCCCTGCAACACTGTAGAATGGTGTGGGAGGATTATTTCACCTCTGGGACCAAGCTTGGATCAAGAAAGGTGGAATCTTTCACCACTCGAGTTGATCTCTAGGGTTTTAGATCAAAACCATCAAAATTGCTTGTGCTCAAGAGCTCCAATGCAAAATAAGATAATAATCCAGAATGCCTTAGAAGTGCGCCCTGCCCTTTCCTTTATAGCTCCAGTCTATTCATCTGTTGAGTTAGTTAACCCCTAGGGTTAACTCTTAACTTTAACTCACCTTTTCTTTTCTTTCGTTGAGTTATCATTTTTCACACAAAGTCAACTCACTAATAGAATGTTATGATTAGGAAGTGTCTTCTGGTTGACTTTGTCCCCAAGATGCCTGAGACTATAGTCTAGTGGGGATAACTAGACTACTGAGTCTCTCCGGACCTCTTCATCAAGAGATGGGGGACATTACAGTCTCCCCTGCTAGAAATTGCTTGCCCACAAGCAATTCTGGACTTGTCTCCTGGATCAACTGTTCCCCTTCCCAAGTGGCATCCTCCATGGGTAGGTTCTTCCACTTAACCAGATACTCTCTGATGCTTCTTTTCCTCAACTTCTTCTCCCTAACTTCAAGTATCTCCTCTGGTATCAGTACCAACTGTCCTTCTTCTTGCATAGGTGGCGATTCCTTGATAGGAGTGATATGCTTGTCGATGGCCCTCTTCAAACACGAAACATGGAAGACATTGTGTATTTTGTTGCCCTGTGGTAGATCCTACCCTCCCGTTGACTCTATATGGACTGAAAAAACGAGGTTGGAGCTTCTCTGCGCCACTTCTCTTAATCGATGCCTGCCTGTACGGTTGAAGCCTCAAATAAACCAAGTCATAGACCTCAAATGTGCGCTCAACGATGTGCTTGTCTGCCTGTACCTTCTGTTGGTTCTGTGCCCTTTTGTAGGTGGTCCTTCAGTTTCCTGAGTATGTCCTGACTCTACTGAATCCAGTCCTGAACCATGGGAGCCCTATTGTCACCAAAGGCAATCTCTGCAAATGAGAGAGGGTCATAGCTGTATAAGGCCCTAAATGGTGGCATACCAATGGACATATGATGGGTGGTGTTGTAGCAGTATTCCCCCAAGTGAAGCCATTTAACCCATGCTTTCTGTTGCCCTACCACATAATTCCTGAGGTAGCCTTCAACCCATTTGTTGACTATCTCTGTCTGGCCATCTGTCTGAGGGTGATAATTTGTACTAGGTGTTAGGGCTGTACCAACTAACCTAAAGAGCTCCTGCCAAAATGTGCTCATAAACCTACTGTCCCTATCACTCACTATGGTTTTGGGCAAACCATGCAATCTGAAAACTTCCCGGAAGAATAGGTCTGCAACCTGTGCTGCACTGTTTTCTGTGGCAATGGCAAAAAAGTGTGCAAACGTCGTCAACCTGTCCACTACCACGAAAATGCAGTCTTTGCCCTGAGCCTTTGGCAACCCTGTGATGAAATCCGTAGATATGCTTTCCCATTTGTGCTCCAGAATGGGAAGTGGCTGTAGTAATCCTGCTGGGTGAGTGTGTTCATCTTTGTTGGCTTGGCAAGTGCTGCACTCCTTGATGTGGCTCACTACATCTTATTTCAAACCCTTCCAAGCAAACCTCTCTCGAACCTGTCTGTATGTCTTGATGAACCCTTGATGCCCTGCTACTGGTGAATCATGGCATGCTTGTAGCACCTTGGCCTTAAAGGTTGATTCGGGAACCAAGAAAATTCGGCCCTTGTAGTATATGATATCATCCATGATTATGAAATTGTCATCTTGTACCTGTCCATCCATCACTTCACATGCAAATTTGTTTTTTGAATATTCCACCAAGAGGTGGGCCTTCCAATCCACTGAGATATCGGTCATGGCTTAAAATGATGGTCTTCTGGATAAGGCATCTGCTACCACATTATTCTTTCCTTTTGACAAATTCTATGTCAAAGTCATAAGCCTGGATTCTGCTCACCCACTTTTGTTGCCTTTCATTCAAGTCCTTCTGATCTAGGAAGTACTTGAGGCTGTTGTGATCTGTCCTCACGACGAATGATGCCCCAACTAAATATTGCCTGAACTTAGCCAATGCATGCATGATGGTTAGCATTTCCTTGTCATAGATGGTGTAGAGGAGCTCAGGACCTCTCAATTTTCAGCTTTCATAGACAATAGGATCTTATTCTGCATAAGTACTGCTCCAATGCCTTCCCTTGAGGCATCACACTCTATTGTGAAGGGTTGTGCGAAATCTGGTAGGGCCAATACTGGACATGTACTCATCGCTTTCTTCATTTTTTCAAAGGTTGACTGTGCTTTTGGGCTCCACTTAAATGCCCCTTTTTTGGTCAAATCGGTTAGAGGTGCGCAAAGTTGAGAGAAACCTTTGACAAACCTCCTGTAATAGCAACAGATGCCCAAAAAACCCTTCAACTCTGTGAGTGTCCTAGGTGTGGGCCAGTCAAGTATAGCTTGTATTTTTTCTTGGTGTACATGTACCCCCTTCACTCCAATGATGTGTCCTAGATAAAGGACCTCTGTCATTTCTGTTATCGCTCAGTTTAATGTCAGGTAACTTA
The DNA here is from genome assembly GCA_032191745.1 of Picea mariana. Classification (NCBI taxonomy): domain Eukaryota; kingdom Viridiplantae; phylum Streptophyta; class Pinopsida; order Pinales; family Pinaceae; genus Picea; species Picea mariana. The sequence goes on from JASDQU010102502.1 coordinate 180,315, forward strand.
AAAGTAAAGGTCAAACTGGTGTAACAGGAGCTTCCCCACCCACTGTCACCTCGATGGGGGGTTCTTTCTATTCAGGGTGGCTAATCCCAAGGGAGACGTCCCTAGTAATCTGGGGTATTGAAAGGAAAAGGATCGAGAGATTAAGGCTCAAAAGGTCAAAGTAGGTTTTCCCCTTCACAGATTACTGCCAAGAAAGATAATCAAAAGGAAGATATTCCACTGAACAGGCACCTGTTTGCGAGACAAGGCAAATAAAACTAAAATGTGCAACAGTGGTTAGTACTTCAATTGTCAATGACTATCAATATGAAATACACATGAGCATAAACAAAAGTAATTATTGACGAAGTCAATGATTGCAATAAAGGCTATGGCTTATAATATTACTTCTTCAATAAATACCAAAATGATAATAGCATTCAATGTACATAATCGATCCTTGGGTTATCACAACGCATTAAATATGCTCACATATAATGTTGCTGCGTCAAGCCTACTAGGGGTGACATCAGCCTTATTCTAGGCTAGTTTGGTAGGCAAAGAGGTGGACGTTTTGCAAAATAAGCCAATGAAAATATTCAACACTTCTATGTCTATCATTTGATGACCTAGCCGCAACTTTTTATACCAGCCAAAGATTCAAAATAAGCATGACGTCATCATCATATTAGGGTTAGTTAGGGTTTCAAATTCAAGAGGTTTGAAAAGGTTGTTTTAACTCAAGAGACTCAACGTTGTAAGCTTAGACTAGTGCCTTAGGGTATAATGGAGTCAAGGAGCAAGGCTAAAGTCTCGGGAGAATCTAAATTTAAGGACAAGAAGGTTAGGCTTTCTAGTGCTGCAATGGCAGGGCCACAAAGTCAAAACCCTAAGGGGAGGAGGCTCATTCCGGTGTTGCTTAAGCAAGGCCTCGTGCTCCTCCCTCTTTCCTTAAAACTCTTTGGCAAAAACGGCTAGCTTCAAAATATAAATCTAGGGCTGAAAAGTGTTGTAGGACCAAGGCTCTTCAAACCCTAAAGGTCAAAACCCTAGGTGTAAACTTAATTAGGCCTAGGACGTCTTCCTTCTTCAACTTATATTTCAAAACTAACTCAGAAAAAGGGGAACTAGTGTAGCGATGGCTAGGCTATATTCTCCTTAATCAAATGGCTAAACAAGTTTTCTATCATGGGGACATGAAGCAAGGACCTACTTTTGTGCTTGCTCCCTAGGGTTTCAATGATTAAGCAAAATAATAACAATGTAACCATAAATGTAAGAGATTTATCCTACAACCATTCAATCAAGAATTTTGTATGAGAAAAACACTTACAAATCAATGAAGAGCTTATCAAACCCTAGTTGTAACACCTTCCAATGATAAAAAACACCATAAATATGCCAAAGATGATCCTCCACAAGTGTAGCGCCTCAACTCCAAGAGCCAAATACAAAGACAAAAGACTAAAATATTTCTCTCACAAGAGAGTGAGTTCCCTTATGTCAAAATGAGGCTCAACGTCCTCTATTTATATCATTCTTATGACCTTTATTTACAAAAATAGGTCATTAAAACAGCCGACAAGGCTGACTTAACAATATTACACTGTTTATCACATTAAATGCTAAAATGTCATAATTGTGAGCTAAAAGGGAGATGTCAGGCCCCTCTGAGGGAGACATTGGCCCTTTTTGGGCAAGATCA
>JASDQU010102502.1:184383-203530 GCA_032191745.1 Picea mariana
TAACCAAAACCCATGAATATCAGCTTGCTAAGTCACCCCATCAATCACCCCAGCAATGGTCAAGTGGATTAGTGTAAGGTCCAAGCAATCATCAGAAATGAAAGGAACCTAATGCATATATAAGAGGGTTATAACGATCAAATATGACACATACCATGATACCTTGGACCAATTACCTCATGGAGCAAGAGTCCTCTCCGATGCAAGTCCAAGCCGATGGTGATGGAAGCTGCTGCTGCTGACAGGACAAGTCTGGCGAAGACGAAGAAGGGTGGGCCCTCCAGGGCCATGCTCAGGTCAATCCTTCTCTCGGTACTTAATGTCTAGGACCTGCGGGCCTCGAGACATGATCTCCTAGTTATCCCTAGATATTGGGGATAACAATTCCAAATTCACATTTGGATTCCTTAGCATATAAGGATTGCTCTTCCATGATAGCCAAAATCTGCTCCACATGATGAAGGTGCTCCTCCCAAGTTTTGCTATAGATCAATAAATCATCAAAGAAGACCAATATGAACTTCCTCAGTTGCTTGTTGAACAAATGATTCATGCAAGATTGGAAGGTGGCTGGCGCATTAGTCAGCCCAAAAGGCACGACCAAAAACTCATAGTGTCCATAGTGACATCGAAAAGCAGTCTTGGAGATATCTTGCTCCCTCATTTTTATCTGATGATAGCTAGAGCGCAAGTCAATCTTTGTGAAAAACACTGCCCTATGGAGCTCATCCAATAGCTCATCAATTCGTGGGATTGGGTATCTATTTTTGATTGTCTTCTTATTTAGAGCCCTGTAGTCAATACACATGCACATTGTCCCATCTTTCTTTTTCACCAACACTACTGAAGATGCAAAGGGACTGGAACTGGGCCTGATGTGGCCCATGTCTAACAATTCTTTAATGGCCTTTTCAATTTCATCTTTATATTTCTTGGGGTGCCTGTAGGGAGTGGTGATGACAAGTTTCGCACCCTCCTCCAACTCTATGATGTACTCAAACCCCCTGTCCGGTGGTGCCCTTGGTGGTATAGGCTCAAAAACTTTGCTGTGCCTGTCCATGATTTTCTGGATCTTTGGTGAGTAGTGATTTTCCCCCTTCTTGTCTACCGACTGATATTTTACATTTTGTTGCATAAACAATGTCTTCCCTCCTGAAGATGGCCTCCATGCATTTCACTGTCACCACTCTCGGTGTCTTGCCTGTCATACCCCTGAGAACCACCTTTTTCCCATTTTCTTCTGTGAAGGACATTTCCATGGTTTTGTAATTTGTGGTGATTGGCCCCAATGTACTAAGCCACTGTACTCCAAGGATGATGTTGGTGTCTGGAAGGTCCATAACATAGAAATCCTGAGCCAAATCGTGTCTGCCCAATGTAAGTTTCATTTCTGGAATGTATTTGTCACAAGGCATGGTGCGCCCCCCTGCTACCTCTACACGAAGTCCCTCAAACTCAACTGTCGGTATATGTCTAGACTCTTTGCAGTAGGGCTGAGTCAATGAAGTTGTGTGAGGCACCTCCATCAATGAGAACTGAGACCTTCTACCCTTCTAGCACCCCTCTCATCTTGAAAGTGTTGAATTTAGGTACCCCACTGATGGATGCAAGTGTCACCTTCTCATCTGCTGTAAGGTCGTGACTTACATCTTTCTCTTATGCCTGTCCTGGGGTTTTTGCCTCTATGTTCTGTACATGGCCGAAATCTTCATCCTCCTCATCATCTGAGATCACCCCAATGTAGTGGGCTTTGCTCTTACCCATGCATTTGTGTGTTGTGTCCCATGGTTCTTTGCAAGTGAAGCACAACTGCTTCCTCTTCAATTCCCTCCTAGTTGGCTCATCCATCCTACCCCTTCCTCGGTCAAACCCCCTTGGGTCTCTCCCTCCTTGGTTCATAGGAGGTCTTTCGTCTCTACCCCCTTGGTTTAGAGGAGGTCTAGGGGTGAATCTCGTCTTTGCTGCCGATCTTGAGTCCCCGGTCTTCCAAATGGCATCATGCAAGTTGGTAGGCTTAAAAGCCTTGACCCAACCCCTTACGGGCTCCATCAACCCTTCTATGAAGAGCATCATAAGTCTCGCTTGAGACACGTCCTGTACCATCACTGCTAGTCTCTGGAACTCTTCTATGTAAACCTCCGGTGATCCTGTCTGTCTGAGCTTCCTAAAAGGTAGCTCCGGGTCCCCTGGTCAAACCTGTCAATGAGCCCTTGTGTGAACTCTGTATAGGATGTGATCTGATTGTGACCCAGTGTGGTCAACCCATGGTACCACCAATCATGAGCCTTGTCCTGCAAGTACATGGTGGTAAATTTGATGGCATCCATCTCCCTCATGGGGTTAAGCTGTAGGTAGGTATCCAGCTTCTGCACCCATGCTTGTGCAGTCACCTTAGCAGATCCATCAAAATAAGGAATCTCTATCTTGCCTGCCATGTGCTCCAATTCATAGTTGGGCCTTTGATACTGTTTAGGCTTACCCTGAAACTTGATTCCACAAAACTGGTCCAGCGTGACTTGTCTCTGGAACCTTGTACTTAAGGCATGATACTCCCTGGCATACTGCTCAAAGTTGTCCTCAATCTCATCCTCATAGTTGCGCTGTGGCTGATTATCCAGGAATGTAGGTACATAGGGTCTAGGGGTGGTCCTACTGTGTGTTTGCCCCTGAGGTGCTCCACCTCCATAACTCTGTCCCTCAGTGTGACAACAAGGGCTATGATCTTGTTGAGGTCTACTTCCCCCATGAGATCCATTAGCTTCTCTGTTTGCATAAACCTCCGGACCCTTCCCTGCATGAGTCATCTGGATTAGGAGTTGCGCAAGTTTCTTCTTGCTGGCATTCACTCTTTCCAGAGTCTCTGTTATTTCCATCTGTCCCCTACACACTGATTCCTGGTTTTTTTGTAGATGATGTACAAGAGTACTCTGTGACAGATTTATGGAGTGTTGTAACTCCTTGGCGAAACCTGCTAGAATCTGTGGCTCTCTATCCTCAACTGATCCCTCCATTTCTGCCTCAGTCTCACCTGTCTGCTTCCTGCGTCTGCCCATGTAAATACCACTAAACATCTGCATGCGCTGATCCCCACAAGCTGGGAGGACCAACGGTCTGATACCATTGTAATGTTCCCGAGCCAATTTTTTTTGCTCTGAACACTAATTGCTGACTGTTTGTTATGTCTGCTTATGTATTTGCAGGTTTACTCATGAAGTTGCGCATTAAGGGTTTACTTGATGTTGATTAAGCAATGAAATAATAGATCTGAAGCATGTAATCATAAACAAGACAAGGTACACAAAGAACACTAGTATCAGACCAATAATGTCACATGTGACCTTTAGTTAGATAGTAGGAAGATCCTTTGCCCAAGAGATCTGCAGATCTAGATGAAAACCCCAATAATATCAAAATGGGTTGCCAACTGATACAATAATAAGCAATACAAAGATAATAGCCTCCCAAAGGCTGTCTGAGAAGAGATCCAAGCCTCTAATGGCTCACAGCATGCAAGATAAGACTGAAGATAAGAGAACCCGATCAATAGACTGCAGAACCCCTCCAACTGGCTGAGTTGCGAACTGCTCTGGTTGCTGATGAACCCTCAAGTTTCGGCCCTCCTCTTTCTGAGCTCCAAATACCTCCAAACTCTCCCGGAATGTAGATTAGGCTAGTGGAATCCATCGGGCCAAGTTTCAAGTTGAACGAAGGACTTCTGCTCCTCCAATTGGGCAAACCCTCTACTGGTTTGCGCCCTCTTGGTTTGACTGAATCAATGAGATTTCGTTCTCCCCTCTAGGAGCCTCCAACTGCCACCAAAATCTTTAGAATAGTAGATCGGGCCAATACGAACAAGATGATGAAATCTCAAGACAATCTAAGAAGATCCGGGCCAGTAAACAATGAAAACCACTTCCTGCAATGCACCCTTCTCTCCTCCAACTCGTGCCAAGGTCCAGGAAATAAACTTCTAGGATAACCTCCTCCGGAATAGACCAGAAATGATGCTAGGGACCATACGAAGAAAACCCAGATGCTCCTTTGCTAAGAAGCCTCCTCCTTTCTCCAGATCGAGCCAAACTCCTCAAGATGGTGCGCCCCCCTAGCTGGAAACCCCCTAGGTTGTGCACTAGCCTGCTTCTGCCTCTGGATCAAACCCCTGCAACACTATAGAATGGTGTGGGAGGATTATTTCATCTCCGGGACCAAGCCCGAATCAAGAAAGGTGGAATCTTTCACCATTGAGTTGATCTCTAGGGTTTTAGACTCAAAACCCTCAAAACTGCTTGTGCTCAAGAGCTCCAATGCAAAATAAGATAATAATCCAGAATGCCTTAGAAGTGCGCCTTGCCCTTTCCTTTATAGCTCCAGTCTATTCATCTGTTGAGTTAGTTAACCCCTAGGGTTAACTCTTAACTTTAACTCACCTTTTCTTTTCTTTCATTGGGTTATCCTTTTTCACACAAAGTCAACTCAGTAATAGAATGTTATGATTAGGAAGTGTCTTTTGGTTGACTTTGTCCCCAATATGCCTGAGACTATAGTCTAGTGGGGATAGCTAGACTACTGAGTTTCTCCGGACCTCTTCATCAAGAGGTGGGGGACATTACATTCCATTAGGCCTTTGTGGGTGACATTGCCACCATTTGGTCACCATGCCAGGGCAGTGACCTTCAACCTCTCCTTGTGCTAAAGAAAATATAAAGAAAGAAAGATAAAAGGCAAATGATGGGCTTGGAAAAAGTGTATTGCGAACAAAGGTACCACACACCCTCTACAAAGGCACCCATGAATGAGACACTACTACCCCTAGTATGTCATGAGCCCTATGCCCATTGAGTCTTGACCCCATCTACTGTTGATGATTGCAACTATGTGAGACATTCTCCAGCTTACAAACTTGTGAGGTGTGGATCATTGCAGCTATGTGAAGTCTTTCTCTCAGCTTACAAACCTGAGAGAAAGCCCGTAAGAAGGGTACGTTGTTCCTGCCTGAGACAGAGCTGGGAAGGTAGAGATGACCTCCTCCATTCAGAGAGTTGAGAAGAACTCCAGATGTTTATCCAGTGGGAAAGATGATCTGTTGAGTTAGGATGTGCCTGTGGCTGAGCACAAGGTGAATGTGTGAAATCCCAAAGTGCTGGGTGCATACTCATGAGAACATAAATGAAGATGATGTATTAGCCTCCTCTGAGCAGCAGAATTGACGAGAAGACTCCAGATGATTCTCTTGTGTGGGGCAGTGGGAAAGAAGATCTGTAGAGTGGACGTGCCTGTGGACGAGCACAGGTGAACGTGTGAAGATCTGGTTCTTCTGTGTAATGCAGTGAATCAGAGCCATGACATCCCTATGGATGTGTCCCTAGTGGATGAGCAATAGTGGGTATATCAGATCCTTTGCTATATATTGTTCAAGAGTCAAGACCTACCTGTAACCCTAATTGTTATGTAAAGGGTATAGGTCGGCCCTACCTTATTGTGTCTAATAAAAAATGTAAAAGATAATTAATCTGGATAATGTTAATTATAATAATAATAATAATAATTATAATATGTCTTAGAGAGGTTGGCCCTGTTGAGCCAATAGACAGTTTAGTTGATAGGACAAGTCTAATATAAGTAAAGGGGAATTTCCCATTGTGGAAACATATCTTTCTTGTGAGTTTGGAAATTTCAGCAAGTACACTTCTTTGGCAAAATGTGCACACCTCTCTTGGGTGCTAGAGTTTTAGGGTTTGAGCACCCTCTTGTGTGTTAGGTTTTTCTTGGTGGTAAAGGTCTTTCTCTTGAAGAATATAGCAAAGGATTTGGCTGGGTTTTGTTCTCTTGTTGAGAAGGGTTTCCCAGGATACATTTTGTGTTCTAGTGCATGGTGCTTCTTCTTGTGATCTTGGTTGCTGCAACATTTATGGTTATGGTTAAATGATAAAATGGAATGAACTTCATGCTTAACCTAATGCTTATGAAAAATCAACATCCACCTCATACACCTTACATGGCTTAGAAAGGGACCTCTTGGAGGCTCTCCTTGACCTAGGGCAAGATCTACCCAATAGGACACCTCGTCAACACTCCCATACTTAAGCTTGACAAGTTGCATAGTGTCTTTGAGCTGTTAATTGTTTGATATAGTAATCTTTGATGCACATGCTTAGATGGCTTATTTATTGATTGGATCCACTTATCATAATGTTATGACTTGAGATCCTTGGAGGGCGTGTTCATTTGTCTTTGCAGGACCTAGCTGGTGGACAGTTTTGGGAGAACAAGCCTAGCTTGAGCTTCCATGGGGCTACAAGCCCACAGGTTGGATGCCAGGGGCCCGCATGCCAGATGAGAGAGAGATGACTTGGACGACCTTGATGATGACTTGGATGACCTAGCCCACCCATTGCTTGCCAAACGATTTGCCCAGGAGGGGCAAAATGTTCCACTTTTGAGCATGACGTCATGATATTGGGGGCTAGGGCTTGGTGGTGAGGTGCCACTCATTTGCACTAGGACGTTTTGAGGAGAAGAGGGTTTTCACCATGATGAGATCACTTAGATTCTTGACACATGGCCTTGGGAGGTCCTTCTATGCTTTTCCAACACCAACGACCTCCTCAAAGTGGCAAAATGTCCCCTAAAGGGGTGACGTCATCCTAGATTAGGGTTTAATTTGTGCAAAAGATGAAATTTTAAGTGAATTGTTTAATATTATTGTGTTAAGGGGGCAAGATTAGGGTTGTTGACCCCTAATCTTGTGTTTTACTTCTTATTTTGTGGACAATCCATGTTGGCTAATTTTTGTATAAATAGAGATCATAAGATCTCATTTTGAATATAACTATCCACTTGTGAGAGGCTTTAGTCTGAAATTTTTGACCATCTTAGCTCTTTTAGCTCTTGTGCACTTGTCTTATGGCTAATTTTATGAATGATTGATGGAGGAAGGCCTAGCGCTAGCTTTGGACGATGCTTTCTAGCTCTTGTGGTGAATTGTCTTAGCATTTCTAGCTCTTGTGGTGAATTGTCTTAGCATTTCTCTTGATATTGGTATGGTTTTTACTCTCTTGCTATCATTTATTTCAAGTCAAGTTGTGTTATGCTAGAAGCTAGGTGGGAAGTATAAGGGCATACACCCCGACCATAGTCTTCACCATTTTGCTTGCTTCATCTCATTAATTAAGGGTTTGCTAAGAGAAGTATAAGGGCATACACCCTCTTAGCTTAAACCCTAGCTTAGAGAAACTTGCCTTGGGAAGTAAAAGGGCTTACACCCCCAAGGAGGTAGCTTCTCTAAGCTCCTTGTGACTCCATTAACCCAATAGTAAAGGCACTAGTCGTTGATTTGTTGCATTGGAGATATAAAATACTGCATTGGGAGACATGAATTTTTTATCATTTTTATTTCTTGCAAAGTGGATTGTTTTCCTTTTTCCTTGGGCACCTCACAGCCACTAGGGCGTCCCCATCCAGGGGCTACTTATTGCTGCTGTTACAAAATTGCATCTTCAGCCATTAGGGCTGCAGAAACCCTTACTTACTTGCTTAAATAACTCTTTATTCAACCATTGGTTTTGTCTCAAATTTTGCACACTTACTCTACTTGTTCTAGTACACTTTTTGACAACTTTTGAGAGGATTCCAGTGGCTGCTTTTCTTGCTGTAATACATTGAATGTTACAGCCATAAGGCTGATATAATTTGTTGTAGACAAGTGTTTACAACAACGTTATCTTTTGTGTTAGAATTTTGGCTTTTCATCTTAAGTTTAGCTAGTCTTTCTCTTGTATTTTCTACTTGATATCTAGCACTTATTGAGCAGCTTCTAGTATCATTTATTTGCTGATATATACTGTTATCTACTGCTGCAAATTACGGACAGCAAGCTTAACTTGCTGATCCAACTAACGTATACTGTTGCAAAGTGTCTTTTCTTGTGTCTCGGGCATGTACAATCATCCGGAGAAGTACTATACCTGTGGGGCAACAATTACTTTACTTGCAAGGCATTTCTCCCTACCTTTCATTCCACTTAGACTTGACCTCTAGGGGCTTCACTTCCATTTTCCTCTATTTCCATTTGAATCCCCCTAGGGTCATCGAGATCGCCTCCCTAGAGTGACCTAGTCACCCTTGAAGTGCGAGACCTACATCGAGGTGACATTGGGTGTAGGATTCCCAAGTTGTAGCACTTGTTCCTTAGTTGGGTTGGGCTTTTCCCAACCTACAACTTGCGCTGTAACAGGATACAAGCAGGATTGCAAGGAGTTCCAACGGGGAGAGAACTAATCTCAATGAATATCCCCCTGAATTCACAAGTCAATCCGCCGGTAGGATCCCGTATTGAGAAATAGTAATAGAATGGTTTTCCCTATTAAAACTACTCCACACAATTAACTCCCTCTCTGATTGTGCCAAGATCTAGCAAGATGGTGAGGTCGAGAGCATAACCGGGCCTTAACGGGGAAGGTTTATTACTTTGCAAAAAATGAAATATTGAAAATGAAACTAAACTAACTAATGTAAGAAATTGAAACTAAGCTAACTGTTTTGCGGTGCTTGGGTTTATTTTAAGTTGCTGAAATGAAAAAGAGTACATGCAAAAGACAAAACACAAAAAGGAGACAATCCCCCTGGCGGTGGGGGGATGGAGGCCTAGTGGGTGATCCCACCACTTATTTCTAGTTGCAATCTTTTTGGAAGAAGGTTTGATGGTTTTTTATAGATTTAGGACCAACAAACTTACAATAATGAGAGGAAAATGATATTGGAAGAAGGTTAGGTGCCTTGGGTGGTCCCGGAAGCTCCAGATCCTCGAAAATTGGGTAGATTTTCCCCTTGACTGCTCGTTAAACCTACAAAAAAAACAAACTATTTGATGGAAAATGTGCCCAAAAGTGATTTGGGACAACCTGCAAACAATGTTAGATTTTGCATAAAATATACCAATTTACCAAATGAAAAACTATTGAAAGTTAGCAAAGTTTGACTAAGAAAGCAAGCAAAAGCAAGCCTTCTTAGTGGCATTTTGTTTGTTGTTCGGCACAACAAACAATAAGGCACTAAGATCGCCAAATAAAGAGTTAAAGTTCTCAAAATTTTACTCTACTTTTAGCCTTAAGATTTAGATACGAAATTTTTTGCTAAAAAGTGAGTTCTAATACTAGATCTAGTTTTAATTATAGCAAATGAAAGTGCAATCTAGATCTAACATGTATGCACGCAAAAATAGAGTTTACTTTGGATTTACAAATTGAAATTAAGATCTACTTATGCATGTGAAGAAAGTAACCAAGGAAATCTTTAATGTTTGTGAAGGAAAGAGAGATAAGCTTGGTGAGTTTGGAAGCCTTGGGCAATGGAGTCTCCCAATGAAATGGTGAGGGACTATGTCTTCAAGTATATTGGAGTATGTAGGATGTACAAGCAAGTCCCGCTACTTCTCCAAGTATGAGAATTTGTAAGCTTAAAATACTTGCAAAACAAATTGTTAAATACTTGGTGTCACTTACAAAAGAGACTTGAAAAGCATGTTAGTCAATCAAAACATGCTTGCAAATCAAAATCTCTAAAATAGATAAACAATAGGATTTAAAGAAGCAACCTAGCTCAATGAATCCTATCCTACTGGGTGACAACACCCCTTCAAAGGCCAAACCAATAATTGAAAAGCAAGAAATTGAGCTAATATTATCTCATAAATTAAAAGCACATGACAATAAGCATCCACACAATAGCACAATCCACCTTCTTGACCTCCAAAGCCTTTTTATTGCCATAGAAAAAAGATATTACAACAATGTTACAACAACAAGCAAACCCAAACTCTCATTACCCAACAAGGGAGATGTCGACTTGCTTAAATAACAAAGTGGGAGCTATTCCCAAAGCTAGAGGGCGAGTTATGTCAACTGAAATGCGCCACATGTGAGAGGAAATGCACCACATGTGAGAGGGAGTGACACAACTCGAGCTTAGAAGTGAGGGAGAGTGCCACCTCTCATGAGAAGGTGCACCTCTCTCCTAGGGATTGACGGCATCGAGGAGAGGGCGCCACCTTTCATGAGGAGGTGCGCACCACTCCTTGGGATCTCCTCCCACTCAACATAACTCCAAGCCAACTCAATCTCCAACTCACCTCAAGTACCACTATCACTCAGTGAACAAGGAGAGGGGGTGAGTTAACTCAAAACATGTCCTTGACATGTTTCCTAAAAAATAGGGAGCTCATTTATTTGTCTTTTATTCACCTTTTTCAAGTAAAATTGACATTTTAATGAGAAAAGTCAATAATTTCTCTCGAAAGGGGGTATAAGGGGTATTGTGGGTTAAAAAACGATACCCCACAAGGCTTAAAATGCCTCCTAGTATCACCTATTCAATATTTACATCATTTACAAAGTAAAATCCCGTTTTACAAGAATTTTTACAACTTATAAAAATATTTAAAAAACCCTATAGGGACCTAATGCATGTCCATAAGACTCTAGACAAATGACTAGCATGGTAATATACATTAGACACTAGACTCAGACAAAACACACTAAGGCCTACCCATTAGTATACACTCCAGCTTTGGAGGAAGTGAGTGAACAAAACTTAATAAATCACTAAAAAGAAAGATATAATTAACAAGTGAGAAAAAACACTCTAGAGTATGCATTGATGACCAAGTCTTAGGGAGCTGAGTCTTTTACATAATAGAGACCTCATGCTAGCTCATTTTATTACAATTCCCCCATGGGGGTATGGAACATGCATAAAAGAAGAAGAAAATTTTGAAGGGGCCATAATGCTCGACTAGACTTCTGAACTCTGAATTTGAACAAGTGCCATGTTCAATCTTTGCGGATCATCGTCAGTCCTGCTTGATGCGATTAGGGAGGTAACACGACCCCTTACTTTTAGCTAGTCAGTGGGAGACTTATACTTATTTTGACTCCATTTCCCATTGGATAGGCATTTGGGATCACATGGCCTTTCCTTCTACAGACAAATTCAGGGGTCTATTGGTATGTTCCTTTAGATTTTTCATAGAGCATCATTTACAGTTTTCAGACACAGAAATTCACAGGTTCTCAACATACCGCAGGGGGATCTCGTCCCCTTGAGTCACCATTGTTAACCCTTGGATTTTCTCCCTTGAAAATCCTGAGGGTTAAGAGCCAACATGATCTATTTTGGCTGGCATTCAGAGATTTTCCTAGAGATAGTTGTGTTTTTGAGCCAGGGTTGTTTCCCACCAAGTACATGCACAAGATTGGTTAGGTAGTGTTCTTTATTTTAGATATAGAAGTTTTCACAACATTTCATGGATAGAGAGAGATTGTTATTTTTAGTAGGTTTTCTACTTTTTAGGAGACAGTGCCTGGAGACTTGTATGTCATTTTTGAGCATTCAATATTGATCCTTGCCTGATTCTGAGTCCGATGAGCCTTTTCCAGATGACATATATACAATTTACTATTTTTAGCAGCAGGTGATCCAGGGTTCAGATCAAGATGAGCTTACAGTATTGATCTTGGTGACATTTTGAATCCACTGAGCCCTTTCCAGGAGTGCATCCGAGTACTTTTTAGCAGGTGGAGTTTCAGATCTCAGATGTCAATTCCGATTGCATATTTAGAATCCTCATGAAGATTCGAATCCGATGAGTATGATATCATTGACATGTGGCAATGTTCTATTTTTAGCAACATCTATTTTTAGACATACTATATTTGACAATGGTCTCCTAGTGGTCCCCGACATATTTGGTGGTTTTCCTATTTTTTATGGCTAGACTCCTATTTTTGGCGGGTCTATATTTAGTAGGTATGGTCGACATGCAGAGGTGACATGTGGCAGGATGAAGTTCCCACATGTGGATGACATGTGGCACATTAATGGCATGGTTAGGAGAGGGGGCACACTTTTCAAAGAGACAAAGCAATTAATTAATTAATAAAGGCGTGTGAGTGGATAAGGTGTATTTAGTTGGCGTGTTTTACTTAATTCACGTCAACTCACTCTTTCTTTCACTTAACTCCTCTAATCCCACTTTCTTACCCTCCTCATGCGCCTTATCTCCTCTACTTCTCCTCCATCTACACATGCGCACTCCATATCTCACTTTCCACTCACACATGTGACTCCCTCTCTTTCTCTCTTGCGCATTAAATCCCTATTTTCTAGGGCACAATTCTCTTTTCCAACCTTTAACACGCCTCCCCTCTTTCAGTTATCTCCTCCTTCTTACCATGCATTATTCTTTTCTTCCATGTGCCTATCTCGCTTCTTCCTATCTCTCTTTCTGTTAAAATACTCTGTTGCAAGCTTTTTTCGTCCGTTTAAATATCAATCTGTGTTACCTACAAACTTTCTTGCTGCTGTTTTTGGCATTTAATTGCAGGTTTGACAGATTTATGACTTCAAGGAAGCACTTAGGGAATCCCCCCTGAGGTTGGCACACACCCAGCCCAAACGGAGAGGAGGTTTGCTGGTGACACTTAGGGCATTCTCTCCCAGAATTAACCACTTTTTCATCGCTGATTTTACCGAGTTTCAGATTTGATTTAGGTGCTAAAAAGTGTGCTAACAGCCCCCCAAGTGACTTTATTAAAATGCTTAAGTCTATAGTCTAGATGAGCATTATTAACTAAATAACTATAACATCCTCCCTCAATGGTCATTCTAGACATTACACCAATTTTGTCTTTGAATTTTACAAATTTATTTGGGCCAACATAAGATAAGTGTATTAATGTTCAACAAATGACCAAAAGTATGTCAATGGGACTGTTTAGTACATATGTAGCAAAACAAAGTGGGATTGCAAAATGCCACTCCTATAAAAGCAAGAAACAAAGTTGATCACTAAGATCTGGGTGCAACTAAAAGGAAAATACAATGCTCTAGAACCAAGTGCAGGAGAGCATCAATGCAAGAGAGACTTGGTGAAGATATTTGCAGTATGGTCCTGAGTTGGGCAATATTTTAGTGCAACTTCTCCATCTTCTACAAGTTGATAGATGAAATGACAATGCACATCAATATGTTTGATCCGCTCATGGAAGATGGGATTCTTTGCCAGCATGAGAACTTCTTGGTTATCACAAAAAGGTACTGTGTGTGAAAATTCCAAGCCCTAGGTGACTAAAGTTCTTATGATCTCAAGCAAACAAGTAGATTGCTGAATTTAATTATTGCAGAAATAAATTTCAGACCATAGCATTAATCACACGATAGCTGGAAATCAAATAGCAGAAGCATACAAATTAATTTCACACAACACATGTAATTACTCTTTCAATAACTGCTTTTCATTCCTTGGAAAAACTTACAAGAAAACCTCCAAAAGCTGCCGAAAAAACGATACTGCATGGATACCAAAAAACACCTCAAACTGAGTGTAATAACTCGCTGGGAGAGTATGGCCTGTACGAACGTTGATACGGTTTTGTCCATATGACATTGTTCGTATGATTGTATGGAACTGCTGCATGGGATTGCGTGCTGTCGGAAACGTGTCTTTCCTGGCTGCATGCTTTCTCTCTCTTTGTCACTCAACCTGCTCAACTGCTCAAGTGTATGAACTCTCTATCTTGACTTGTCTTTATAGATTTAGCTGAAACCAAAAACCCTTATCTATTTCTTAGATTACTCCCAGTCTAAGTCATGCATGCATGAAATACACTTTTTAGACTCAACCGCTTAAAATAAAACTTTCACTTTTTAACTAAAGTGAATTACAAAATAGAATTTACTTTTCGAAAATAGAATCACTTTTCGAAAATGGAATTGCTTTTCGAAAATTATTTTTCGAAAATATCTCGAACTACTTCTTGCACGTTCATCATGGAACCTATGTGGAAGTTCCTATCTGAGCTATAATTTTCAACACTCCCTCTTAGTGAGGAAGGAATTCTGCACCAATCCAAGTTTGTCTTTGAATGCCTTAAACTTCCATTTTGCCAAGGGCTTGGTCAGAATATCAACTACTTATTGATTCGTGGGAATATATTGGAGCTTCACTGCTCCCTTCTAAACTCTGTCTCCTATGAAGTGATATCTGATCTCTATATTCTTGGATCTGTCATGAAACATTGGATTCTTAGAGTTTGATACAACTTTGATTATCACAGTAAATGACTGTGGGATCCAACTCTCGATCAAACAATCCTGCAAGTAACTTGCGAAGCGAGATGGCCTCACAACTAGCTGTACTGGTTGCCACGTATTCTGCCTCTGCTAAGCTAAGTGCCACAGAAGTTTGCTTCCTAGTGAACTAGGATATCATCGCTGATCCCAAGCTAAAGCAACACCCTAAGGTGCTCCTCTTGTCTGCTGGACTGCCTGCCCAATTTGAGTCTATATACCCTGACAACTTCACTTCACAATCTCCAAGATATCTTAGACCATACTCCACTGTACCCCTAAAATACCTGAGCACATGTTGTGCTGCTACCCAATGCTTCTGCTTTGGCTGCACCATGAATTGACTCTAGGTGTTCACTGCAAAAGATATATCTAGCCTAGTGTTGACCAAATACATCAAAGAGCCTATCAATTGCCTGTACAACATGGGATCCACCAACTCTAAATTTGAAGTTGTCACCTTATTCAGATTAGTGATCATGGGTGTGGCCATAGGTTTGTAGTCCTCCATCCGAAACCTCTTCAGGATTTGAACTGCATACTTACCCTGCCCAAGGAAAATCTCCCTCGGTCTCTGCCAAACTTCCAACCCAAGAAGTAATGCATTAGGCCGATGTCCTTCATCGGGAACTCAATTGCCATTTCTACTTTGCACTCTGCAATGAGCTTCTTTGCACCTATTAGAAATAAGTCATCTACATACAACACCAAAATGAGAAGATCAATATGAGCAAATATATAATATAAGTTAGGATTTGCTTCGTTTTTGGTGAAGCCCATACTCTGCAGATATCCATCGATTCTGGAATACCATACTCTCGGTGCTTGCTTGAGTCCATACAAGGCTTTCTTTAGGTTGCACACATGGGACTCCTTCTCACCGACCTCAAAGCCTTGAGGTTGCTCTATGTACACTTCTTCCTCAATGATCCCATTAAGAAAAGTTGTCTTCACATCCATTTGATGTATCATCCATCCCATAAATGAAACCAAGGACATAACTGCTCTAATGGAAGTGTACCTGGCGATTGGAGCAAATGTCTCCTCATAGTCCACTCCCTCTCTCTAGGAGAACCCTCTCGCTACAAACCTTGCTTTGAACTTCTAAGTGCTGTCATTTGTAGCATGCTTGATCTTGTAGAGCCACCTAGAACTTACAACCGACTTCCCCTTCGGTCTTGGCACTATGTCCCAAACATCATTCTTCATGATGGAGGTGTACTCCTCCACCATGGCATCCTATCATACTTGTTGGTCTGCTACCTCCTAAAAACTATAAGGCTCAGAATCTAGAATGTTGCTCATCGTTGCCATATAGTTTGGAAACTTCTTAGAAGGTCTGCTCTCTCTAAATGTGCTCTTAGGAGTCTCAACATGCTTCTGAGCATCCCTTAATGTCGGATTGAACCATCAAGGTCTCTTGACAGAAGTGGAAGGGGATTCTATATCCCCTTGTTCACGTGAAGGCTGCTACACTGCCCTGGAAATCACTGGTGACCCTAGCTCAACCTTCAAAGATTCCTGCTCCTCATCCTTTCTCATTGGAGTAGGTTCATGAGACTTCCTTGATGCACACTCTTCCTCAAACTTTACATCCTTGCTTACTATTGCCTTCCTCTGCTCTGGAATATAGACCTTGTAAGCTTTTGAAGTCTCATTGTAACCCACAAACAAACACTTCTTGCCGAAGGGATCAAACTTGGTCCTCTTCTTTACCGATATATGGATATAAATTGGAGACCAAAGATGCGGAAATGAGTCACCTTTGGCTTCACACCAGTGAATGTCTCCTTTAGTGTTTTGTCCTCCAAGATCTTATGAGGACACCGGTTTTGGATAAGACTGCTGTGTTACATGCCTCTGCCCAAAGAAACATGGGCAAGTCTTGGTCATGTATCATGGCCTAGCACCTATGATGGATCGATTCTTCCTCTTTTCAACCCCATGCTGTTGTGGGTTGTACGGAACTGTAAGCTCCCTTTTGATTCCTACCTCCTTGCAGAAACCCTCGAACTCCTTGGAGGTATACTCTCCCCCATTGTCTGATATCAAGACTTTGATCTTCTTCCCTGTCTCGTTTTCAACTAGAGCTTTGAACTCTTGAAACCTGCTAAAGACCTCATCCTTTGTTTTTAAAAAGTAGATCCAAGTCTTGTGAGAGAAATCATCAATAAAGGAAACATAATACATGCTTTATGTTATTGATGCTACTGACATTGGTCCACAAACATCCTAATCTACTAGGTCTAAAATCCCCTTAGACCTATGCTTGCTGCTTGGGAAAGCAACCTTGACATGCTTTCCTAGCGTGCAACCTTTGCATGCACCATGCTGCTCAATACTAAACTCTGGAAGCCTTGTGACTATCTCCCTTAGAATAGACAACGCCCCGTGATGTAGGTGCCCCATCCTCTTGTGCCACAACTCGCACAAGTTGTCATTGTTATGCACCAAGGCTCGAACAGGTTCACCCTACAACCTATACAAATTACCTTCTCTAACCTCTATTACTTGAGCTGTATCTACGTTAGAATCCTTTGGTTCGATGAGGACTCGCTGGTTCTTAGATTTAATTGCAAAGCCCTTATCCTTTAAAGAATTACTTGACTTGAGTTGGAAGGGAATAGTCCCTGTTATCCACCAGTGTGCACAAGCTGGATTTCTTGAAGAGCCGCCAAAGAATGAGCAATTAGTGCTCATATTTGCAGATTTCAGTGATTCAACAGGCCTTAAAAGGGCCCTTTTTTTCCGCATTTCCACCATTGTAAAAAATGTTCTAAGTATGAGATATTGTAAAAGGCTTGTTGCCGTCCTTATGCACACTTGCAGACGTGAGCTAAGTCCTGCTCACTTAGTGTGCTCTCAGAGACACAATGTCTAAGCCCCAGCCCACACTGTCATCTTGACTGGAAGCTTCTTCCTTCTAGGCTTACTCCTAGGGAAGCCAAGGGGGGTAGTCCCTAGTTACTAAGTTAATTTTAATTACAATGTTCTAGGAGTTAGTTTCAATTTATTATAGGCCAAAGGGAAAACTAGCCTAATATGACAAGCAGCAATGCAGTTTCAAGTCTAAGTCTAAATGCAAAGTCAGCCCTTTCCCTAAGTCAACTAAAGACTAGTGCCTAAGGTTGGGCAAGGGGTCAACTACGTTTTGGGGTGGTTCAATTGCAAGAAATGTTACAAGTAAATCAAACTAAACTACCCCAAACCAAGATTAGAATTATACAAGTGAATGATTAAGTGTTATCAAGTTTACAAGTTATCAATGTACATCAACTAGGTACAAGATACACAAATGTACAAGATATACAAAAAGATATAAACAAATCACACCCTAGGGCCAAGCATGCCCCAAGTGGCACTTACTCCACTTGGCCTGCCTTCACTGGCAACTAACCACTCAAGCACTTAAGGATCAAAGCAAGTGATGCCTCCCCAAGTGGGATACTCAATCACTTACTTTATCCACACCACAACAAATTGATTAACAAGATATATCAAGATATTAAATCAATGTGTCACATCAACATGAAAGATAAAGACAAATAGTTGCAAGAAAGAGATAAAGTAGTGAAATTATCACAAAGTGTGTTTGCCTATCGATACATCTACTTCCCACCAAACATACACAGTGTGATCTATGCAACTAGTGTTCTTCGTTAAGTATTTTATTTTCCACCCCCTAACTAGATGTGTGCCTTAACGTCTAATTCCACCAAATAACTGCCCGGTGCTCAAGATACTGGGGCTACGAGTCCCCAGCCTAGCTTCCAAGGTCAGCTCGTCGCCACTGCAAGTAAGAAGTAGTCAGAGAGGGGATCTCCCCAACGAAATCACGGGACGGTCCCCCGCCACTTCCCCCAAAGACTGTCCCTCTTACCCGTTTTAGATGATGGAAATAGTTGTTAAAGACCCCTAAAATGTTGCTAAGTATTGTTAGGACCCTCGGGTGGGTCTTTAAGGTGTGTTGGGTGTATTTTAAAGAGTTTTAGACACTTTTATTTTAGTTATTTAGCGTATGGCCGTGAGCAAAAGTGTGTAAAATGAATGCTTGGAAACAAAAGATTACACCACCATCAACATGTAAAGATAGAGCGCTATGATAACAAAATGTTTAAACCATCAATGTAGCATCACATGAAAGAACATTAAAAGATATTCAACTATGCAACCATGAACCATAAACCATGTAATGATACTTGAAAAGGAAATAATGATAAAACTTTAAACACTTCAATAGTTTAAACCATGAGCATGTAAGATGATAATGTAAGAGATACTTGCAATGTGTTAAGATGTGCATGAGCTTAAGAGATAAATAAAGCTATGAGCAAAAGTACTAAGCTATTCACATCTAAACCATTTGTGTCATATGTGTGTACCAAAGGTGTGTGATAAACCAAGAGTAGGTCGTGAGCACTTATGTTAAACCTTTAAACCAAAAGTGTGTGATATGTCAACCCTTAGGCCGTGAGCAAAGAGTGATTAGGCCGTGGGTATGAGTGAGGCCGTGAGCTTCCTCAAGCAACAAGGCCGTGAGCAAATGAGTGCCTAGGCCGTGAGCTAATGAGAGCTGGGCCGTGGGCTCAAATGTATTCAAATTATTTGCTTAGTGTGTGATCTCAAAATGTGTCAAAACAAAATCAATACCACATATAAGTTGTACTAAGTGATGAAAGTGTAATAGCTTTAAAAGGCAAAATGGCTTAGCAACTTATGATAGAGATCTATAAACAATTTTCACTTCAATATGCTTCTAGAAATTAGTCAAATAACTCACAAATAGGAAATCTAAAGCATTAGCCACATATCCAAGCTATCTAACCATTTAGCATGAAGAACAAGAGCATATGAAGTATTAGGAAAGAAACTAAGCTTGTAGATGAAAGACTAATAAAAATATTATCAACTTAAAAGCATTAGAAAATCATCACAAGTTAATTTCCTTAAGCCAAGGCGATATTGGGGATGACTCCCCCAAGGTGCCGGCAAGTGAGGCTAACACTACCAAGATAAACTTGCA
>JASDQU010102502.1:203630-233088 GCA_032191745.1 Picea mariana
ATGATTGATGTTATGATGCTTTAATGATTGATGTTATGATGCTTTAATGTTGAGTCCCACAAATGTTTATGATTGATGTTATATGTGTAGTATGTAGTATGTACTAAATGGTTGATGCTTTAATGATCATCGATTCATCACTAATCAATTAGTTAAATGATCTTATATCTATTTTTTCATGTTTTTTGCAATTGATTCAACATTCTGCATGTTTTATATATATATACGCATCAATATATATATATTTTTATGTATTATATAAAAAATGCTCCCGCTCCCAGAGATTTTTGAAAATATGAGCTTGCCGCTCCCGCTCCTGCTCCCTGCTCCCAACAACCTTGGGATAGAGAAACATTTGAGGAGGGCGCACCATGCTTGGGCACATCTCTCACTCTTGGACTTGTGTTGCAGCTTGAGACAAGCTGCTATTGTATCAGGTTCATTTGTTTCATGTACTTGTTGTATTCCACCTTCTATTCTCCACATATATATACTTCCATTCCAAACTGGTTTTCCCTGGGGGGGGTTTATCCAGGGTCATGTTGACCAAAAATACTTGTGTTCATTTCATGCATGCTTAGAATTGTAAATTAGCTTTTAAAGTTGTAAAGATCTAGAGGTAATGTTATTTGTTTTGAATATATTGCATGTGCTAACATTGGGATAATATAACACTTGCAAGGGCACCTCAAAAGGACACTTAACCATTCAAACTGTGAGCAGAAAGTACTTGACTGTTTGCTGTCCTAAAAAAACAGCAAAGGACTGTCACAGATATTGAAACTTAGAGCCCAACAAGAGGTCAAAGACAAACTTGTTGGGTAGCCTCATAGTACCTCATAAAATCTACATGGTATCAGAGCCAATGGTGGCTTAGACTTGCTGATTTTTGAGCATTCAGTGGACAGTTTTGAGACAGCTTAGTGGACAGATTTTGGACAGTGTGTTGACAATTTTGTGGACAGCTTGTGGGCAGATTTGTTGACAGTTGCAGAACTGATTTTTTTGACACTTGTGGACAACCTCTTTTCACACTTGTGTGGACAGGAGTGAGGTTGTATTTTACAACCTCTTTTCACACCTATTTGCTAGGAGTGAGGTTGTGGTGTTATTGCCTCTTTTCACATCTGTGTTGAGAGGAGTGAGGCAATACTCTTGTGTTGTTTTAGCATCAGTGTCCTAGATGTCGGTGTCCCAGATGCGGGCAGAGGATAGGCTAGACAGAGCTAGCAACTGGTCCCCTTGGAAGACCAGGATCACTTTCGTCTTAGAGGACCTCGAACTATGGGATATAGTTGAGGCTTCCGTTGTTGTTCCTCTTGTTACCACTCCCGTCATGGTGGTAGATTTCAGGAAGAAGAACAACAAGGTGAAAAGGACTATTTGTGACGGGGTCAGAGACCACGTCATTCCACATTTGACTGGTAAAGATGATGTGGGATTCTTTATGCAAGCTTTACTAGAGTTCTAACCAGAACCGGAAGATGGTTCTGTAGGACAGGCTCAGGAGCATTAAGATGCTCGATTCCAAGTTGGTTACATCTTTCCTTGGGAGATTCAATGAGATTAGAGATGAGCTTGCAGCTGTTGGAGAGATAGTGGACCCATATTTTATGGTGAGGAAAGCCTTAAACAACTTTTCCAAACCATGGGGCCCATTCGTTCGAGGCATTGTTGCTCGAGAGGTTATGCCTACTTGGGAGAGACTTTGGGATGATTTCGTTCAGGAGGAGACGAGACTCACCTCAGAGGCTTCGGGACATCAACGAATACATTAGGGAGATGAGGACCTTGCTCTGTGGAATAAGGGCAAGAAGAAGACTGACATAGGTGCTAGACAGGGTCCCAAGGGAGGGGCCAAACCACAACAGAGTGGCGATGGCCAGGAGAGAGTCATGAGCACAGTGAGATGCTTTGCTTGTGGAGAGATGGGTCACTATGTAGGATAGTGTCCCAAGAAGAAGAAGATGTAGCAGGATGACACTGCAGCGACAACAGAGGAGATTGAGTTCGTTGCTTAGTACGAGAGAGAGTGTGCGTTCGTCAGTTCCTTGTCAACTATTACACCATCCAACATCAGGTGGGGAGACAGAGTTGAGGACCTATTGACTCATAGTAGTGATTCAGAGGGAGCTCAGACTTAGTTTTCATG
The DNA here is from genome assembly GCA_032191745.1 of Picea mariana. Lineage (NCBI taxonomy): Eukaryota > Viridiplantae > Streptophyta > Pinopsida > Pinales > Pinaceae > Picea > Picea mariana. The sequence continues at coordinate 205,783 of JASDQU010102502.1, forward strand.
GACACCATCATCAAGGGTGACTAGTCCACCCGGGGCAACTTTAGTTTCAGAGTTGTCGAGACAGAGGGTTGGTGCAGGGGCTTCAGAGCATCAAAGATTGATGAGGAGGAGMAACAGGGCACCACAAAGGCTTGAGCCTCACTTGGCTATGGAGACTAGCAGATTAGGTTCTGGATCCACTTCARGTGGAAGTCACTTGGCGAGAGACCAAGTTGAGGATCTTGGTGAGATGTCGAGATCCAAATACTCTTGGTGAGATACCAAGAGGAGGAGACTCTTGGTGAGATACCAAGAGGGGGAGACTCTTGGTGAGATACCAAGAGGGGGAGACTCTTGGTGAGATGCCAAGAGAGTGACTTTTGGTGATATGCCAGGTGTAGTGACCGTTGGCGAGATGCCAGGAGGTAGAAATCCTTGGTGGGAGACCAAGGTTGAGATCTTTGGTTTGATACCAAGATCTAGGTGATCTTGGATAGGTGGAGATGCACTTCCATCTATAGATCACACAGATTAAACAGATCTGTGTTAGAGCCTACTTTCATTGATCGAGGTACAACCATACTCACCGAGTATTTGCCAGTGGGCAACCATGTCCACTGTAGGGATGAGATTGGGGGTGAAAGGCACTTTCCTCGGTAAGAGGGAGTGTTGAGATTTGGGTACCTTGGAAAGTGGTCCCCTTGTGTTTGTGAGCCTCTAAACACAAGTGGGATATACTTTGTACCATGTACCATGTACTTTATGTCTAATTTCACTTTGACTTAGGAGATTTAAGTCAAAAGTGAAATTTGGTCATTTTAGCCTAAAATGACTATTAATTAACTTTGTGGGTGAATTGAGGGACATAAAGAGAAGCTATGGAAACTTGAGTAAAGTGGGTTTTGAGTTGAGATTCTTTTGGAGAGATCTCTGTAAATTTTCAGACCCCAACCCAGTTTCAGTCTCGCTGATTTTTCAGCCAATGTTTAGTGCCAAAACCCAGTTTTATATCAGCATATAAAAACTTAGCAGAAAATAAATTTCAGAACTGAAACATAAGGATTCTGAACATCGTTTATAACGCAGAAATAAAATATCAGCAGCACATAAAACTCAAAAAATTATAGACAGATATTTTCGGTCTAACATAGACCCTGGAAAAACCCACAAGGGGAAAACCGGTGAGAGGGAGATTTTTATTATTTAGGAGCTCTAGAGAATTCTGTTACAGCATATTCATCTTCAGAAATTTAAATGACAAACTTATCTCGATAACCGTGCCAAGTCTTCACATAGGAAATAAGTCAAACTCCTCAAAATTCTTTCCAGAATTTTCTGCAATAAATTGTAGGTTTGCTCCTCGATTTCTGTTCCTCCAAAATGTTGTACGGATGCCTCGAAATACATGCCAACTGCTTCAGCAAATTTTTGGATGCATTAATGGCTGCACGGTTGCCTTGAAAATCGTGCCAAACTTTCCAGAAAAACCTCACAGCAATTTGTCTCGATTTCTGTGCCAAGGAAGGACTGTACGGACCTATACGAAATCCGTACGGTACAGCCTGAGTACGATTGTCTGTCCCTCCTCTAAATTTGTGCCAAAGTACGACTGTACGGACTGGTAAAATCCGTACCGTACGGACATAATTAAATGCTGTCCGCTGCCTTGATTTCTGTGTACACAAGTGACTGTACGAACCTCAAAATCCGTGCTGTACGGTCTCCTGTGCATGCTGAACCTTTGCCTCGATTTCTATGCTATTATTTTGCCTTGGAATGCGTGCCCTAGCTCTCAAAAATGGCTGCTCTCTTGCTGCTCGAAAATGCTCTCTCTCTTGCTCTCTCAACAATGAACCAACAACCCAACAATGGGTGCGCCCTCCAACCCTAATCGACCTCATGAGGTAGGTGAGGAGTTTTCTAATCCAATGGCTGAGATTTGATGTCTCTTCACTCACCCTCACTAAAGTCATAAAGTCACCTTTTAATTTGCATCTCACAAATTAAATGACTAGGGCCCACATTAGGCACTTTCTCACCCCTTAGGCGCCTAGGGATGAGAAACACTTGCCTAGGTACTTTATTTAATTAAAAATTTAACAATCTCAACCCTTGATTAGAGATGGGATGAGATGATCTCATCCACCCATCTTTTAGGTTTCCTTATGTTTCCTTAAAAGGGGCGCATAGGGCAAGGAGAGGCTCATTCACTTGTATGTTCACCACGAGAGTTTGGAGAATGGAAAGGGGATGAGAATGGAAGCATTGGGAGAGGAGAGTTTGGGTGCCTTCTTTCATGGAGGGCTCATGAAGGCTTAGAGCCCAGCTTATTTGTGGTGGTTGTTCTTGCTTGGAGGAGGGTGCACTTGAGGGGGAGGGCGCACCTATAGGAGGGAGGTCTTGCAGTGGTCAGATTTCTTTGAGGATTGTTTCGGTGGAGAGGCAACACACAAGAGCACATTGTGGTGCAAGGGTTTCTTCATCAGAGCGCTTTAGGGAGCAAGGGCGCTTCATTTCAATGGATAGAGAAACATTTGAGGTGGGCGCACCATGCTTGGGCGCATCTTTCACTCTTGGACTTGTGTTGCAGCTTGAGACAAGCTGCTATTTATCGGGTTCATTTGTTTCATGTACTTGTTGTATTCCACCTTCTATTCTCCACATATATATACTTCGATTCCAAACTGGTTTTCCCCGGGGTGGTTTTATCCTGGTTCATGTTGACCAAAAATACTTTTGTTTATTTCATGCATGCTTAGAATTGTAAATCAACATTTAAAGTTGTAAAGATCTAGAGGTAGTGTTATTTGTTTTGAGTATATTGCATGTGCTAACATTGGGATAATATAACATTTGCAAGGGCACCTCAAAAGGACACTTAACTATTAAAAGTGTGAGCAAAAAGTACTTGACTGTTTGCTATCCTAAAACAATAACAAAGGACAGTCACAGAGATTGAAACTTAGAGCCCAACAAGAGGTCAAAACAAACCTATTGGGCAGCCTCATAGTACCTCAAAAAATCTACATAGGTTTGGGTTGAGGAAGATTCCAACCTCGCATCAATAAGGGGGATGGGTCTCTTTCTCTCCTCGAAAAATATTTCTTCTAGAACCACATTCAGGACATCTTGTCCAAGATGGACCTCATGGAATTCATTATTTGACTTATTTCCTCTTGTACTTGCACTTTAAGTGGTAAAGCCCTAAAACACAAGTGCAACCCCAAGGGGACTCAAGAAGGCTGCCCATTGTCACCACATCAACCCTTCCTCTCACTTTAGACTGACTCTTCTCCGACACAAGGGGGGTTTCCCTAAGTAAATGTATCATATACTTTATAGAAATAGATGATGGTAGGTTTCTAAGACTGATGTCAATCCAGGGGTTATGGAGTCAAATAATACAAAAATAGAGGGCTTGATATCATGTGGAGGAAGACATAGTCAAGCCATCAACGATGTGCCATGATTAATCCAAGTAGATCTTTTAGGTTATGAGATTAAGTGAGGGCCCTTATACAAGATGCACCATCAACGCTAAGAATATGTAGCCAATAGGTAATGTGCAACCATAGAGTAGTGAAGGAAGGACCTTAACATCAACTTATCAAGAAAAGAACCAAGAAAGACAACCTTCAAACGAATGGACAAATCAAGCAATAAGTTACATCTGCAATAAGAACCTCATAGGATGAAATGATCCATTAACATGTGCTACATTAGATCTTTTGTTATAGCATAAATCTTTTTCAATATCCACAATTACATCAGGAGCTAATGATGGTTTACAACCTCACACTCAGCAATATTTTCTCATGTGCACAACTTGCCATCTAGAGATTATCCCATCAACAACATACAATAACTACTCAACATAAAATCCAACATATCTAAGAGACAATAAAAATGGAAAGTGAGCTTCACATATGCTTGTTTTACCCCTTCAAAACCACCTCCTACATGATCTTCAACTAAGCTTAGAGGGGTTTGCCCTATCAATCCAACCATGAGAAACAAATGAGGGAGCCAGTCTTTAAATAGAGTCATTAGCTCAATCTCTAACAATAAGATAATATTAGTGTGATTCTAGATCTATTTTTCTCTCCAAGAAAAATCAATAAAATAGCTTAAAGTCTTCTACATCCATGCCTTTCTCCAAGGAAAACAATAAAATATTAATGTCTCATTACCAACTCACATGACAAGTCAACGATGCATAAAATAATAAGGTGGCTGTGCCACATGTCTCCTTAAGGAAGAATTCTCAACAAACTTGGTCTCCAAGGTGTAACAACCCTCAAATCAAGTGCCAACAACTAGATTCATGGAATGAGGGGTCAATCCACATTAAACTAACATCAATCTACCTGTTAAGTGATCAAGTAATCCACAAGTTCCATGGAGAAGGGGATGGCCTCATCACATAAGTAATACAATATGTAAACATGCCTCAACATATGTGCCTAATAGAAGGGGATCAATGGAGCATCAACTAGGAAATGTAATCCAACTCATCCCATGAGCCAAAAGCATCCAAATAGGCAAGGGCATTTGCTCAAAGAGTGGATCTCATAAAACATGTGCTAGGTCCCCTATTGTTATAACAACCCCTTTTAAGGATGGGATGACTTCAAAGGGCACATCAACCTTGATTCAATAAAAATGATCTAGATCCATGCTTTGAGTGTAAAAATTTCCATCCCTAGGTGATTGCTGTCCTTTTGATCTCAATTAAACAATTAAATTTCCGAGTTTAATTAATGTAGAAATTAATTTCAGACCATAGCATCAATCACACAATAGCTAGAAAAGTAAAAAACAGAAGCATAAAACAATTTCTTACATACACAGGTAATTTCTCCTTCAAAATCAACTTTTCATTCCTAATTCAAAGATTACAAGGAAACCTCCACAATCTACTAAAACAACAAGTGCATGGTTATCAAAATCACCTTAGAAATAGATCTGCACAAAATCGAGAAGAAACAACCTACAAAGGGCTATACTACTTTGAACGACTGTACGGATTCACTGTATAGCTTCGTACGACTATACGAATATGCTATACGAATGGTTGCTTTGGCTTCTCTCTTGTTCTTCAGCTTTGCTCAACTGGTTGTTGTCCCTGTCTGACAAAAATTGTTTGAACTTTCTGTCTTTACCTATCTTTATACTTTTAGCATAAACCCGAATCTACCAAAACCCTAATCTATTGGTGAGATGTATGGTTGAGATTAATCCCAGTCTAAGTAATTAATACTTGAAATACACTTTACTAGTCTCAACAGTGATATATAAGACTTTTCACTTTTTCCTAAAGTGAATTGCAAAATAGAGTTACTTTTCGAAATATCTCAAACCACTTCTAGATCGTTCAAACTTCACACTGAACCTGTGTGGAAGTTCCTGTACGAGCTATATTTCTCAACACTCCCTCTTAGTGAGGAAGGGATTTTGCATCTATCCAAGTTTGTCTTTGAATGCTTCAAACTTACCTTTTGCTAAGGGCTTGGTTAGAATATCAACTACCTACTGATCTATGGGAATATATTGGAGCTTTGTTGTTCCCTTCTAAATCCTGTCTTGTATGAAGTGATATCTGATCTCCATGTGCTTGGACCTGTCATGAAATTCTGGATTCTTAGAGAGTTTGATGCAACTTTGGTTATCATAGTAAATGACTGTGCTATTGTTAAACCCTAGATTTTCACCTTGGAAAAATCTTGAGGGTTAAGAGACAACATGCACTATTTGGGCTGGGCATTCTGAGATTCTCCCAAAGTTTAACACTTGTGTTGAGCAAGAGGTTGGTTCCCATTAGAGGCAGGTATATGATCAATACGTGGTTGTTTTGTTCAGAGTTAGGGTTAGCTTGGTTTCCCATGCATTTTGAGAGAGATGTCTACATACAACAGGTGTTGTTACTTTTTAGGAGACACGGTTCGAGTGGGTCTCTTAATAGTTTGGAGCAGTTTCGAGTATACGGGGATGGTCCTTGCATGATTCTAGGCCCGATAACACTTTTCTGAGCGACATGCAAGAACTATCTATTTTTAGCAGTTTGGGCCTGAGGCCCCATATTAAGATTCTGATCACATTTTATTTATCCTGAGACATTTTGAGTCTTTTGGACCTTTTTCGGGACCATTTTATTTATCCTAGTCATTCCGAGCATTTGTGGAGAGTTTGGGTCAATTTCGACAAGTTTCAAATATTTGGGATCGAACGACTATTTTTGGAAATTTCTAATTTTAGCAGTCATCATCATCTCCATCAGTGGCAAGTGGCAAGCTTAGATTTCGACATGTGGTAGAGTATCAAAATGATGTGGCATCTACATGGCATCATGGATCAATGGCGCATTTTCCAAGGATTATGTATTAAATGAGAATTAATTAAGCTAAAGAAGTTGCGCATGGGTGAGGTGGCGTTGTCTGGAGAAAGTTTAGCCACTCAAGGCTAATTATTATCACTCTATTCCTCTCACTTTTCATAATCTTACTTTCCAGCAATCAGTTTCTAAAATTTCTCCCTAAATTGCTTTTAAATGCAAATTCCTAAATTTTAGGAAATCCCTAAAAAATAGGGCGAATTTCCTTTTAACTCATAACTCCCTCATCCCTTGGCCAAATTTAGCCATCTAACATGCGTTGGAAAGCCAAAATTATCCTCCATGCATCTTAGCCATTTTTTAACTCACCATGCACATACACTCTCACTCATAACTCACCCATGTGCATTAATCACTCACACTTATTCCCTCATGGGCATTAACTCCTATTTTCTTCACACTCCTTTCCTATATATTGGATGGTCTTCATTGGTTATTGGTTGGATTATTACATCAACTAGCATACTCTTTTTCTCTCATTCTTCTCTCTTGCTCTTAGTCTAGTTACTCTTCTTTGAGTAGAGTGATCATTGTATTGGTTGTGGACTTGTTAATTGTGGCGCAACCAACCCTCTTGCAAGCCTATCAATAAAGAAATTTTGTTTGTATTCTAACTTTATTTCGTGATGGTACTTTGTGAATTTTGCAATTAGATTAGTCGCTTTCCTTGCTGTTCATTGTGATTTATGTTGATCTTTTGAGCAATTTCTTTCTTTATTTTTTGTCTATATTTGGTGTGCTAACCCTGATCCCTCCTAGCAAACAAACTGTATTTTTCCCTTGTTTTGGACGGTTTTAACACGCTGTCCAAAACATAACAGCGACTGTTTTTTGTCATTAAACACAGAAAATCAGACTTAGGACAGCGGCAAATCACCCTAGGGACTCCCCCCTGAGGCTAGCAAGCACTAGCCCAAACAGAGAGGAGTCTAGCCCATGACAATTTGGGGCTTTTATCCTTGAATTAGCCAAGTTTTCATCGCTGAAATAACATGTTATATCAGCTCAATTGGAGGGTGGAAATTTGTGCTAACAGTATCCAACTCTTGGTCAAACAATCCTACAAGTAACTTGCGAGGCTAGATGGCCTTGCAACTAGCAGTATTGGTTGCCATATATTCTGCCTCTGCTGACCTAAGTGCTCTTCTTGTCTACTACATTGCCGGTTGAATCTGAGTCTGTATATCCTTGCAACTTCACTTCACCATCTCTGATATCTTAAACCATACTCCATTGTGCCCCTTAAGTACCTAAGCAGTGAGCACATGTTTTACTGCTACCTAATGCTCCTGCCTCAACTCCACCATGAACTAACTCAAGGTGTTCATTGCAAAACATATATTTGGTATGGTGTTGACCAAATACATCAAAGAACCTATCAACTGCCTATACAATGTGGGATCCACCAATCTTGAATATGAAATTGTCACCTTCTTGAGATTAGTGATCATTGGTGTGGCCATAGGTTTGCAATCTTCCATCCGAAACCTCTTCAGGATCTCAGCTACACACGTACCTTACCCAAGGAAAATCTTCTTTGGTCTATACCAAACCTCCAAACCCAAGAAGTAATGCATCATGCCAATGTCCTTCATCTCAAACTCACCAACCATATCTTCTTTGCACCTTGCAATGAGCATCTCTGCACTTGTAAGAAACAAGTCATCTACATACAACACCAAAATGAGTTGATTTGTCCCAACAAATAAGAAATATAAGTTAGGATCTGCTTTACTTTTGGTGAAACCCATACTTTACAAATAACCATCTATCCTAGAATTCCATGCTCTTGGTGCCTGCTTGAGTCCATACAAGACTTTCCTAAGGCCGTAAATATGGGTTTCCTTCCCATTAATTCAAATCCCTGGTGCTGCTCTATGTACACCTCTTCCTCAATGATCTCGTTAAGGAAGGCTGTCTTCACATCCATTTGATCTATCCTCCATTCCATAAATGGAACTAAGGACATACCTGCTCTAATGGTGTGTACATGGCGATTGGAACAAATTTCTCCTCATAGTGCACTCCATCTTTTTGGGAGAACTCTCTCACCACGAACCTCGCCTTGAACTTCTCAATGCTACCATCTATTGCATGCTTGATCTTTTAGAGCCCCCTAGAACTCACTACTGATTTGTTGTCTCTTGAAAGTTGGAAGGCTCAAAATCTATGATGTTGCTTATCAATGCCATGTAGTTTGGAAACATCTTTGAAGGTCCGCTCTCTCTAAATGTGCTCCTTGGAGTCTGAACATACTCTCGAGCATCCCTCAATGTCTGAGTGAACCATTGAGGTCTCCTAACAAAACTGGAAGGCACTGATGTCTCCTCCTCTTCACTTGAAGGTTGCTGTAGTGCGCTGGAAGTCACTGGTGACTCTGGCTCAACCTTCAGTCATACAAATGGTTCATTTCTGTCTTCTAAGCTACAAACAATTCACATCAATAAGTATATGAATGGAGGATGCAATAGAGAGTTTTTAGATCCAAGCCAACTATCTCCACTCTCTAATCCGAGGAAAAGAGGAATAGTCTATTTTGTATCTGTGATTCAAATATATTCTTAACCTACATTCTTTGACACTTCTTGGCAGCATAGAATTGAAGACATGTTTTGGTAGTCATTGTATCCCTTGCTATAGCACGGCAAGAGGCAGATTGAGAGTTGTTTGGGTGCAATTTTGAGGGGGTTTAACCAGTAGTAAAGGCCTACTTTCAGCTTGTAGCATAACATGTGAACTTGTAGAACAAAGCACTTGTTGTGGAGTTGGAAGGCCTTGTGGATGAGCGGTCAACTTAGAGGATTTGTTTGACTTATCCATGCATTCTTTTATTTTTTTCCTTGGGGTAAATCATGGATCCAAAACTGTCAAGTATAATTTAATATTATTTGGATCCATTTTCCTTGGGGAAATTAGTGGGCATATCTCCCTATTCCATGGATGTATCGCCTAGCACATTCATTGGACATCCACTTTGGAGAGACCACATGTGCCCCCTTGGTGATTTTCTTGCACATACTTTGAGCCTTGAGGTTGTTAGTGGATTGATCTTCCTTGAGCGCTTCAAGAAGAGATATGTTGGAGGTTGTTGACATGGTCAACCACTTTGGAGGATACACTTGATGTAATCACTCATTATTTTATGCATTGTTTACTTGTCATATGAGTTACTTATAGGATAGGGGTATTGTATTTCTTTCCTTGAGGGAAAATATCGATCTAGAAGACTCCAAGTTTATTTTATTATTTTTCTTGGAGAGATTAGTGGATCTAGGAAAACAAATATTATTTTATTTTAAAAGGAAATAGAGCTCAACTCTATTTAAAGAGTATATCTCTCCATTTGTACTCATGGTTGGATTTGTGAGGAGTCTCTCCTCTTGGAGCTTTGTTGAATATCTTTTTGAAGGTTTAGTGAGAATTGCAAGGGTTCTTTCTTATCATATGTGAAGCTTGTTTTCATTTCTAATTTGTTGTTGGTGAATGTTAGAAGTTATTTGCTAAGAACTTACTTTGAAGGGCCTTACCACATTAGAAGGGTTTAATGCAATGTTTCACGTATCGCGATAATATCGGATTTATCACGATATTATCGCCAAACCGGATCTTGTCGATATTATCGCCGAAATATATTGCGATAATTTGAAATTATTGCGATAATGTCTGATAATATCGTGAGTCGAACGAAATTATTGCTCTATTGCATTTTGTTCTGGTTTTTTCACCTTTAACTTGCGATTTTTGTTTTTTTTTTCTCTCATTTTGCAAATGGTGCTTAGGGGGATTGAGCTCTTAGGGTATTGTGACCATTTTCCATCAAGCAAACGTAATCCATAGTTTTCATTGCCATCAACTAAGCATTTGTTGAGTGGGGATTGTTATAGCACAAGTTGTAGGTTGGGCAAAGCCCGATCCAACCACAAGGCAAGTGCTACAGCTTGGGAATCAAACACCCAATGTCACTTCTATGTAGGTCCCACACTTCAAGGGTGGCTAGATCACTCTAGGGAGGCTATCCCAGTGACCCTAGGGGGATTGAGATGGAGATGGAGGGAAATGGAAGTGGAGCCCCTAGAGGTCAAATCTAAGTGGAATAAAAGGTAGGGAGAGATGCCTTGCAAGTCAAGTAATTGTTGCCCCACAGGTATAGTACTTCTCTGGATGATTGTACTTGCTCGAGACATAAGAAAAGACACTTTGCAATGATAGATGTTAGTTGGATCAGCAAGTTTACTGTCCCTAATTTGCAGCAGTAGATATCAGTTTATATCCGCAATTAAAACATCTAAAATCAGCATATAAAGATCTAGACTAGTTAGGTAAATCAACATCAAACTTAGCAATGAATATAGGCTGAAAATTGGCACTTAAGAAGCAAGAAAAGATGGCTGTTGTAAACATGTATTTTCTGCAGAAAATTGCAGCCTTATGGCTGTAGCATTCAGTGGCATGCAACAGCAAAATCGACCTTGGAAAAGTGCCAAGAAGTAGCTCAAAAGATGCGCCCTAGTTAGTAGAGTAAATGAGCAAAATTAGAGAGCTAGTCTAGGGTTAGTTTAGGAGTTATGAGAGTGTTAGTAGCTAGGGTTATGCAGCCCTAATGGCTGTAGGTTAAAGTTTGTAACAACAATTAGAGTGTTAGGAGAGAGGGGACGCCCTAGTGGGGGAAGACTCCTCTCAATGAGACAAATCAACTTCAAGCAAGAAACTTTTCAAAAGACCAAAAATTGCGTTTCCCAAGGCAATGTTTTTATATCTCCAATGCAAAAAACTATGACTAGTGTCTTTACTATTGGGTTAATGGAGTCAAAAAGAGCTTAGAGAAGCTACCTCCTTGGGGGTGTAAGTCGTTTTACTTCCCAAGGCAAGTTTCTCTAGGCAAGGGTTTGGGCTAAGAGGGTGTATGCCCTTATACTTCTCTTAGCAAACCATTATAAAATCAATAAGATGAAGCATAAAGTGATGAAGACTAAGGTGGGGGTGTATGCCCTTATACTTCCCACCTAGTTCCTAGCACAATAACCTTGACTTGAAACATATGATAGCAAGAAAAGTAAAAACCATACCAATTCAAGGAAAAATGCCAAGATAATCCACAACAATAGCAATAGAATAGCCTTCGAAGGCTAGCGCATCACTTCTTCCATCGATCATTCATAAGTATAGCCATACACAAGTGCAAAAGAGATAAAAGAGCCAAGATAGACGAAAATTTCAGAACAAGTCCTCTCACAAGAGGGAGAGTTATGATTAAAAATGAGATCTTATGATCTCTTTATACAAAATGTAGCTAACATAGTTTGTCCACAAAATAAGTAGTAAAACACAAGATTAGGGGTCAACAACCTTAATCTTGCCCCCTTAACATAGTAATATTAAACAATTCACTTAAAATTGCACTTTTTGCGCAGATAAAACCCTAATTTAGGAGGACGTCACCCCTTTAGGGGACGTTTTGCCACATTGAGGAAATTGTTGGTGTTGGAGAAGCATGGATAGGCCTCCAGAGGCCACATGTCAAGCATCTAAGCACTCTCATAATGGTGAAGACCCTTCTCCTCCTCAAAACGTCCATGTGTCAAAAGAGTGGCACCTCACCACCATGCCCTAACCCCCAAGATCATGATGTCAAGCTCAAAAGTGGAACGTTTTGCCCCTCCTGGGCAAATCGTTTGGCAAGCAAGGGGTGGGCTAGGTTGTCCAAGTCATCAACAAGGACGTCCAAGTATGATCTCTCTCATCTAGCATGCGGGCCTCTGGCATCCAACCCGTGGGCTTGTAGCCCCATGGAAGCCCAAGCTAGGCTTGTTCTCCCAAAACTGTCCACCAACTAGGTCCTGCAAAGACAAATGAACATGCCCTCCAAGGATCTCAAGTCATAACATCATGATAAGTGAATCCAATCAATAAATAAGCCATCTAAGCATGTGCGTCAAAGATCACTATATCAAAGAATTAACAGCTTAAAGACACTATGTGACTTGTCAAGCTTAAATATGGGAGGGTTGACGAGGTGTCCTATTGGGTAGGTCTTTCCCTAGGTCAAGGAGAGCTTCCAAGATATCCCTCTCTAAGCCATGTAAAGTGGATGAAGTGGTAGGGGTCAAGACTCAATGGGCATAGGGCTCATGACATACAAGGGGTCGTAGTGTCTCATTTATGGGTGCCTTTGTAGAGGGTGTGTGGTACCTTCGTCCGCAATGGACTTTTTCCAAGCCCATCAATTGCCTTTTATCTTTCTTTCTTTATATTTTCTTTCATAATAGCATAAGGAGAGATTGAAGGTCACTGCCCTGGCGTGGTGACTAGGTGATGACAATGTCACCCATAAACACCTAATGGAAATGAAAAGGTTGGCTCGTGATGATACCCCCTTTCTCTCAGCCATGCAACCGAGAGCCATTGCCTTGGTTTGGTGACCAGATGATGATAATGTCATACCACTAGATATCCATGGACGTGATAGGTCGGCTCATGATGAGACCTATCCTTCAACTAACCTTTCAAGCATTTCTTTATTATATTGTGGGTCCCCTTTATTCAAAGATAAGCGTTTCATTGCTTTCTTGGGTGATCCCTGGGCGAAGCATCTGGAAGGTTTATATGAGGATTTTATCTTTTACCAAACACCAACCCCTTTGGGCCTTTAGCCCCTTCTTCCCATAGAATGAGGGACGATCCCTTCTTGGGTCAATATACCCTAAAATCCCAAGAGAAAAGGAAATGGAGGGGAAGAATGATGGTAAGTATGGTCGGGAACGGTACGATGGCTCATTAAGGGAGTTCCCAGTAGCAAACCCATCCCTAAGGAAAACCACTTACTAGGGCACAATGTCAACCACCAAGGTGAAGCAGGGGAAAAGGCATAATGTCCAAGCACATATCATGAAATCTAGAGCAATCTAAGATACAACATAATCAAATGGCTTAAATATTGAAATGATGCTCACCATAATACTGACTTGTACCTCATGGAGCAAGGCCCATTGCCTTCCAGAAGCCAGCTGGTGTGGTGGATTCCATCTGCAAACCTGTGACCATCTGTGGTGGTGAGTGGGTTTTCCATCTTTGCAAAGGGTACTGCTGGTCATGTAGTCTCTCGGCAGTCCATATCTGCAACCCAAGGGCCTCGAGACATCATCTCCTTAGTTATCCACAAAATGGGGATAACATGGATCTAGTCCAATCGACCATATCCATATTCCTAGGTATGTAGAAAAATTTATGGTTTTCTTTTTTTTGTTTTTCAAAATTAAGTATAGGGTTTGCAATGTCCATTAGATTTTCCACTTCTTGCCATTTTTTCATGGGAGATTTAACACTTATGTAGCTATGATATTTTAATTGCAACATTATTTAAGTGTTTTGAAATTTGTGGATTTGGATTTTGAATTTCCTCATTTGTTTTGTGCCATAGGTTTAAATTTTAAAGATTTAATCGATGCTCAACAAAATGGATCCAATGTGGGAGTATGGTGAACCAATGGGTCATAATAGAACAAAGGTGAGTTGCAAGCTACGTGGAAAGGAAATGTATGGTAGAATCAATCACTTGGAATACCACCTTGCCAAAGTCCTAGGGCATGAAGTGCAAATTTTCCCTGCAGTTACCCTAGATTTTGTCCTTGTTGCAAATAACTCAATTCTTGATATTACTAGGAAGAAAAATCAGAGGGAAGAATTGAGGAACCACAAGCTTCTCAGGGGTAGGGGAAACCTAATCCTCGATGATGCTTTCTTAGCTCACTATGATTTTCCTTATAGTATCTAGAATCTAGATGCCTCACGATGATCATCTCATGATATACATTTATTTTCGTTTTGATGTGATTTTGTATTACCCTGTCATAAGTCAGGACTTATGACTCAAGAGTCAAGACAAATATCTTATTCCAGGCATTGAAGTTTGAAGCTCCTTCAAGCCTATCTTCTTCTTTGATTGAAGAAGAAGCCATACTGAAGACTGCTTGTAGAAGAGATATGATATAATGCAAAATCACTGCTGATCTGATATAACAAACCCTTAATAGTGGATCTACGCAGGCTCAAAAGTATGTCACAAATGAGCTCTTTTCACGCCCTCAACTTTGATAGCATGTTAGAATTTAAGGGCAAAAACAATAGCTAGCTAAAACATAAATATTTTCTTTTAATTTTCTAACATTAGCTACTGTAATACAGGATCAACAAGACATTTAAAATTTTGGATGCATAATCTAATAACATAAGACTGTAAATAACAAAACATTTACTTAGCTGAAAAAAGGAACAAAATTACCGGATATGTTGTTGTTACCTTCCTTGATGTATGCTCAGAAAAAACTTAAGGGATCATGGATCAAACGCTCAGGGTAGATCTCATCATGATCATTAGGACAATTGCCAAGAAGAAATTGTAGACCAGAAAACAAACTCAGATGGCTGAGAAACAAGAAACCATGCCACTGTAAAGTAATAGGGCTGAATGCAATGCTCTGTTCAATCTAGGGCTGGAAAGAAAAACCCCAAGCAACCTTAACCCTTTCAACCCACAGAAAACTGCTACAAAAATATCAACAGTGCCAGAACAACCCCAAGTCTAGTTCATAAAAGTACTAGGCTGCTAGCATACAAGGTGGGGCAACAAGTCATCTAGACAGCAAGGCTGCACCACCAAACCACTTAAACAGCAAGGCGGCACCAGCAAGAGGAACACCTAAACAACAAAGCGACACCAACAAGAGGAACCAAAACTTCAATCAGCAACCAAAGGAAACCTATGGTTGGTTGGGAAAGACCGTTAGGGTCAGCGACATGCTTAAGGCTGGAGAGGGTAAGCCCACGGTGGCTGTAGCAGACCAGAACACACCAATGAGGAGCTAGAGACCTGTCCTAGAAGAGCCACAACCACTTAGCAAACTGAACAAGAAGAGCCGCAGAAATACCTCAGTCCAAAACTCGGCTAAGAGAGAGTGTGAGTGCAGTGAGTGAGGAATAGGTCACTTTATTTATAGTTTTGGTAGGTAGGTTAGGGATAACAAGTTTAGGTTGCTTTCCCTAGGGTTAGGTTTAATACCTAACAATAAACAATTAATATTTTAACATTTAAAATATTAAATGTCAAATCAGAAAAGTCAACAGGAAATAAAGCGAGTCTAAGAGAGGGGTTTCAAGATCAAGGCGGCTAGCTTTCTTTAGGAAGAAGCAAAGAATTGGACCAACACCCAAACAACAATTACGGGGGGCGTAACTCAAGCAAGGGGGTTTCAGAACAGTAAGACAATCAAAAGGTAAGTTATTCTTTAATGGTAGAATGTCCACACGAGTCTCATGCTATAACTTATAAGCTTTTATCATCCCAACATACGAGGAGGGTCAATGATGTGATCATTTCCTTCTTCTTAACTGCTCTTAGGTCACATGGACCATCCCAGGAGAGAAGAAGGTCACACATCATCTCGTCTTGGTATTCAACCAAGAAATTGCCTGGTCCCAGGCTAGGATACCCTAGAATACATCTGGGGGCCCTAGATCACAACTAGGGTCTTATCCGCCTAGGTACACAACCAAGGATCAATCCAAGCATCGAGCAAGGATTCCTTGGAACACATCTAGGGGCCCTAGAACACATCTAGGGACTTATACGATCAAACTGCTTGGTCCTTGACCAAGAACCCCAACAATACACTGGGGGCCCAACTAGGGTCTTTTGCCATGTGGCTCTAACTGCTTGGTCCCAGACCAAGAACCCCAGGAGTGTACTGGGAGCCCTAGATCTTGCAGCTGCATTAATTTTAACACTTGGTGCAGTGGAATGTTTTCGAAATAAGTCTCTAATATCACTTGGAAGTTGGAAACAATATAACCAGATTCGATAAGCAATAAACCCACGTTCAAGAATATATAAACAAATATTTCAGATAAAATATTCAAATAATAAGATAGTAATCAATAAAATGTAATATCTACACATATTTTAAATACATGTCATGTGGCACATTAATTAGCCTACCATTAATCTAGCTTACCTATGTAATGAACTTTGGGTTCATTCCTGGAGAGTGATGAGCAAGTAAGGCCTGCATTCTGTCAGAGGTAAGACATCTCAGAAAATCAAATTATTTTGATTGGGGAGAGGAGAAAGGCATCTATAACCACCATGGCGAGCCATTATATTCAAGTTTTTGCCTGAGCATGTTAACAATTTTGGAAGTTGCGGGTAGAATTTTGGGAGATGAACAACAGTTTTGAACATTGATCAGTAAAGGAGCGTTATTGAACAAAATTGGAGCTTGCAGCAAATTGATACTACTGCGAAGACATTCAAAAGCTGTATGTTCTTAGAGATGCACGCTGTGAGATAGTTAATTGCTTATGGTAAGAAAAATTATAGAATGGAAAGAAAAATGACATTCTCGAGGCAGAAATTTTGGTTGCTGGTTACGTGATTTGGGCACAGATTGCAGAGTAATTTTTTCTGGTCATCTTAATTGTGGTTGCTAGTTCCCAATAAAGCTCTGGTGGTTGCTAGCAAATGGTCATTGATCAGCAGCAGTCATAGAAGTCCTAATTGATTATAATTATTGATCCATAAAGCTGAAACAGTTGCAATTAGCTGTGTGAGTGGTTGAAACCAATGTTACATTTATCATTATCGGGAATTTTGTCGTCGGGGGTCCAAAATTGAAATTATCAGCAATATTGGGGAAAATATCGGAAATTATCGGGAAATTTGAAAACATACAAAAATAATGTTTTTTTTTTCAAATTTTTAAACTTATAAAGCAACCTCAACATCAAACAAACACATTGTTACATAAATATGATATATAAGACGTATAAGATGTCAAATGGTACATCTGACTTTGATACTGAAATATGATATTTGTCTTGAGTCATAAGACCTGACAGGATAATACAAAATCACATCCAAACAAAAATAAATGATCTCATGAGATGAATCATGGCAATGAAAACAATGGATTTCTCCTTGTTTGCTTGATGGAAAATGGTCATAGTATCCTTAAAGCTCATTCCAATGTTTTAAAACTTGGACTTGGACTTGGACTCGGAATGACTCGGACCGATCTGATTTCAATGACTTGGTTTACTAAAAACTACATAAAATATTTTAATTTTAAAATTCGAAACCATGATTCCAAAAAATTATTGAAATTTTGAAAGAAAGCATTGTGAATAACTGAGCAAGATCATTTAAATGACAAACATAAATGACAAGCAATTTTCCACAATTGCTTATATTGGGATCCTCATCATTAGTATCACCCTTTGCCTCTACCTCGATCCTCTAGGGACATCAGTCAACACCACCTTATTTTGTTGAAACTGCCTAATCCATGCCTTATAATATGGTAGAAAAAGCTTAACATGCTTAATCAAAGATTTTGGTTTGAGTGAAGGGTACATTTTTGCTAAGGCTGTGACAAAAGTGTTCAACAATCAATACCACCAACATCAAGGTACATAAAGGGTTTGGTGCTCTTGATTAGATGCCAATCTCATACCCTCATAGGTGATAGAATCCAATGAAAATGTTGCAATCCTACCAATCCTGAAAGCATGAAAACTCTTAACTCTGCTGAATTTTGAATGGGATATGAAATTCTACTTTCTCCATACGAAGTCCGATGTTGTTGGAATGAGTCTCAAACGTCCTGAAACAATTAATGGTAATGTTAAAAATTTAATTAAAAGTTGACATTTCCTTTCTCTTTCCTTTTTATCCTTAAGAATTTAACATTAACATTAGTTGCTAGCATTTTTGGTCAAACTTTGTGAGGCAAAAGTCACTTTTGCAAAATGAGGGTTAAAAGACCAAAAATCCGGTTAATAAGGTGATATTGACGCAGATAGGGCGATACTTTCCATATTATCGCGATATTTACCCAATTTATGGCAATAAATTCAAATTATCGAAATTATCACGATTATTTCAGGCGATATTATCGCCGAGGTTGGTTTTGGTGATATTATCATGATTCTTTCGATAATATCGCGATAAGTGTAACACTGGTTGAAACTATTTGCCATGGTAGCCAATTGTTTGGTAACCAAATTTTGTAGTCATTTTATATTAATGAATAGTTTTGTTTCATTGTGTGGGTGAAAGATAACTATTGTTTTTATGCCTAGGCATGAAGGTCTGATCGTTAGAGAATCAGACTGGAATTTCTCCTGCTATTTGATCAATAAAAGCTATTTGTCCTTTACTAATATGCAGTATTGGACAAATCCTTATTGGATAAATGATATGCAATATTCTTGATGAATAAGGGTTTGACAAACACTTATTGGATTAGCTTTGAACTTAAAACTAGAATTGAAGACTGATGCGATTATGATTAAGTTCTTGTAAATGATTCTTTGTTTATAGCACAATGGCGATGTCGAATCATTTATACAAATTTCAGTCACAACTAATATGGACTATGGGGTAGATAGTTAACTGCTGTATCTGTATTGAGTTCTTCCTTTGAATTTTTGCAATTGCTTGCTTCAGTGTTATGCACATTGTTTAACAGGAAAAGTCTTTCATCCATTAAGCAAATAATAGTTTTTTGCCGTATTATGTTCAACCCTTGAATAGTGACAAAAATCTGTAATGCCACATTTCTTGACATGATAAAAACCCATCAGAAGGTTTGACACAAATATCAAACATTTATTCATTAAAGAATACTAAAGCATCATTTACACAAAAGAGGAAAAAAAAAAATTTCATTAGAAACAAGGAAAGCAACCCCCTATGTCCCAATGATAGTACTAGCAATTGATATTGTTGGTACTTATTCAAAGAAGTGATCCGACACCAGAGAATCCAATGTTTCTGGATATGCCCTTTTTGTTGGATATAAGCTTCTCATATCCCAATGCAACAAGTGTTCACCTTCCCAATATGAGAATATATTCAATGAAGCGAAGCCGGCTGGCAACATTCAACTACTTGACCTTTCTTTGGCTATGAAGCCATGAGTTGGGGATATCTATTCCACCAAAGTTGCATAGGACTTGCACATGGCCCAAACTGCTTTTGGCTTGGCTAGCACTCGCACAATATGAGCATGAACACAAACATGTCGATGGAGAGACTTGAATCCCGGTGGGGGCAATAAAAATGCCTTGCTTTCATTGACGTGGCAAATCGTCCTTGACTGGATATGCCCTTTTACCTTGTTATCGCACAATTTGTAGTTTGGGCAAAGGCCAACCCAGGCCACAAATGTGAGACACAATTGGGAACATCTATCATTGTCACCTCAATAGATGTTCCCCTCGTTTTAGTGAAGGACAATTCCAACACAAGGGAGGCTTCCTGGGTGACCCTAAGGGAATTGCGATGGGAGAAGCAAGGAGCTCAAAGAGTACCCCTATAGGTCAAGGTCAAGGATGAGAATGAAACTTGGGGAAAGAGTCTTAGGAGCTAGTAAATGGTTGCCAAGGTTGTGTACCTACAAAACAATGTCAGAACTGCCCAAACAAGACAATATATGATGATACAAGCCTCAAAACCAGTGGGGAATCAACAAGAAACCTTGCTGTCCCCAAATTGCAGCGGTATGGAAATATATATCAGCTGTAAATAGACTATAACAACTGCAAATTAAACCATCAAAATCAAGTGTACGATGTTGGAAAATTAAGCTAGCAATTAGTAGACAACCTTCCAATACTTAAACCAAGACTTTGATAACAAGAGAGGGCTGTTAATAAGTGCTATCAACAGAGTTTTATAACAGCCTTATGGCTGTAGCAAATTTTTGCTACAGCAACAAGTTCTAGCCACTAAAATAAAAAAGTAAGCCACCCAAACAATAGCTCGTAAACAATAGATCAATTATGGCATCTTGCAAGCAAATATCAGCGGTAGAAAAGTTGCAAAAGAGTGAGAGAGAGTGAGTTTGCTGCAGCCCTAATGGCTGTAGCTTAATGTAGAAATTTTAATGACAAAATCAGCTAAGATAAATTCTGTCATACACTTAGCAACCTAGAGATAACTGTTTTAAATGAACTCTGAAATGTATTAAACCGACATTCAGAAAATACCATAAGCAGAAATACACATTGCTAAGCACTTTTGCAGCGGAAAAATAACAATGAACAACAGTCACAAATCCATGTAAAACTCAGAAATTTAGGCAACAAGCCATGGAAAAACTCCAATGTGGGGAAACCCAAAGAGAGAGAGAGATTATATTAGCTTCAGGAAAGTACATAACAACAACAGATTACATTTAGCATCCAAGAGAATCACTTACAAACACAATCTGTCCCACAACTTGCTGCCTAGAAAATCATGCCATAGTTTGTACAACTGTACGGCCTTGCTGAAATCAGCACCTTGAAAATTGTGCCCTCAACAGGTTGTTGTACCTTCCCTCCTGTACGACCGTCCTCCAACAGAAATCCCTCAAATGCTGCCTCGAAAACTGTGCCCTCACTTGCCTCTATTTCCGTGCCCAATTTGCTATTGTACGACCTGTACGGATCCGTACAGTACTGCCTGTCTTTAGCAATAAAACACAACAACTCCTAAACAAAAGCTCCTCCTTGGGAAATGTGCCCAATCTCTCTTGGAAACCGTGCCAAAAAATTTGCTGCCCACTTTCCTCTTCAAGCTCTCTCTCAATCTCTTTCAATTTTCTTCACTTGTCTTGCACACTACCCTAGGCATTCTCTTATAATCTAAAAGTGACCTTTCACCTTCCAAGTGTCGTTTCACCTTCCCCATCCCTAAATCCAATGGCCAAGATCTAATCTTGCCTTTACATGATCAAGGGACATGATTCATTCCCTCCAAAATAAATCACTTAAAATATTAAAGTACAAATTCACTTTATAACATAAGTGCACTTTATGAAATAAAGTCATTTTAATATTAGAAGGTACACTTAATAAAAAGTCACTTTAATAAAAGAGCCACTTTATTACAACTTTATAAAAACCCATTACAAAGTCAAGTGCCTAGTAGTGTAAATACAAGGTCACTTCCGCATACAAGACAAAACATGCGGAGTACCTCCCGAGCTATAAAAGCTACCACTTAATGCTTGTTACAACAACTTAATCACTTGGCAAATCAAGACGCCCTTAGGGCACAAGATAGCTTAAAGCATGTAAAACTTAATTTCAAACTTAAACAATTCGATCTCTTTAAAATCATGTTTACCAATGCAACAATATCCAATCTCCAATGCAAAGATTAGTGTCTTTATCTATTGGGTAATGGAGTCTCTTGTTTATGAGCTAAGGTTTAGCACTCTTCTAGGGGTGTAAGCCCTTTTACTCCCTAGAGAAGATAAACCTTAGCAAGGCTTGCTACAAGGGTGTAAGCCCTTTTACTCCTTATAGCAATCCTTTAAGCCTTTTCAACAACAATAAAAGATAAATTCCTTGATGGAGGGTGTATGCTCATATACTCCTCCAAGGGTTTGACAAAGTAACCTTGAAATCAAGAAGAAACACACAAAATTGCAGAAATTCCTTACTTATACCAAGAGATAGCATGCAAAACCCTTACTTATCAAAGATATTCCACCAAATTGCCAAGAACAAGCATCCAAGAGAAGTCGCTAGCCTTTCCTCCACCAATAGACAAGTAAAGCATCCATTTTGCACAAAAGACAAGAGATAGCAAACTGCCCAAGTAGGGAGAAAATTTCAGCCAAGAGTTATGTAATTCTCAAGTGATTTATGTCTAAAATGAAAGTGAGATGGCCTCTATTTATATGAGGCCATCTAAACCAATTTGTCCACATAAAAATGTCAACAACAAATTAAAAGAGGGCCGACCCCCTTTATTTTCCTTTACAACTTACAAAATAAAATTTACATAAAGTAAAACCCTTAAAAGTGTGACGTCTGTTAAAAATAATTAAAAAGTACCTAGGAAATTGTTTTTCTTCACCTAGGCGCTTAAGGGGTGGGAAACTGCCTAACGTGGATCCTAGTCATTTAATTTATGAGATGTAAATTAAAAGGTGACTTTTTGAACTTAGAGAAAGTGGGTGAGTTAAGTGATTTAATCTCCACCACTCATCTCGTCTAATCTTAGCCATTGGATTAGATGACCTTTCACCTTCCACTCATTGAGTCGATTAGGGTAAGGAGGGTTTACCCATTTTGGGTTGTTGCATGAATTTTTGAGAGAGATGGAAAGAGAGAAGTCGAGCAGATACAAAGAAAGAAATTTCTGAAGGTGGCACGCATCCCAAGAAACCAAGCTACAACACAAATTTCGAGTTGAAGGTATAGGGCATTTATTGGGCTGCACTGTACGGATTTGTGGAGGCCGTATTGTTGTTTTCTGGCACAAAAATTGAGGAGTGATTGCTGTGCATTTTCTGGAAAGTTGGCATGCTTTCCTAGGCAGCCATACATCACTTTCTCGGACAGAAATTCGGGCTGTTGTCTTGGCACAAATTTCAAGGGAGTTTGTACAACAAGAAGGGCACAAAATTTGAGGGAGTTGACCTACACATATGTATAGGAAATTTAGGCACGGATTTCGAGGAGTTTGGCTCAGTTTGTGAAGTGAAAATTTGGCACTGTTTTCGAGATAAGTCTGTGTTTAATTTCTGAAATTAATGATTGCTCTAAAAGACATTTTCTCTGAGCTTTGAAATAATAAAAATCCCCCTCTCACTGGTTTTCCCCTTGTGGGTTTTTCGAGGGTCATTGTTAGACCAAAAATCTCTGTGCATTTAATTTTTTGAATATGGTGCTGCTGATATAAATTTATTTGTGCATTAAATGCTGTTCAGAATACCCATGTTTTAGTTCTGAAATTTTGTTTATATGATGAGTATTTATGGTTTTCATAAAACTGGGTTTTGGGCATTAAACATTGAGAAAAATCAACGAGACTTGAAACTGGGTGGGGTCGGAAATTTTTTACATGGTATCAGAGCTGAGTTGAAGAGAAGTGCAGATTTAAATGAGCAATACAGAGAGTGGGATAGAAGTTACTTCACCGGACAGATTTTGGAATTTTTTATTTTCAGTAGAGAAGGGTCAATGGCTACAGGTTTAAGGGTTGAGGACAAACTTGATGGGGCAGTAAATTTTGGTGCTTGGAAAGAAATAATGATATTGCTTCTGCAGGAGAGTGAGTTATGGGGCATTGTTGAGAACTCCACAACAAACCCAGTAACTATACCTACAGATGCTACTCTTCTAGCAGCCTATAACAAGAAGAGTATCAAGGCTAAAAGAATCATCCTTGATGCCATCAAGGACCATTTGATTCCTCATGTGACAGGGAAGACAAATGCCTATGAGATGTGGGAGTCCTTGACGAAGTTGTATCGAAGTACAAATGAGAATCGGAAGATGGTTTTGAGAGAGAAACTGAAAAGCATTAGAATGACCAAGGCTGAAAATGTGGTCACATATCTTACCAGGTTGATACAGGTAAGAGACGAACTTGGAGTTGTTGGGGAGGCCATTGTTGACAGTGAACTTGTGAGGACAACATTGAATGGGGTGACCAAACAATGGGCTGTTTTTGTTGAGGGCATTGTGGCTAGGGAGAATCTTCCCAAGTGGGAACGTCTTTAGGATGACTTTTTTAAGGAGGAAACCCAGAGAGGTTATGTGCATGGCAGTTCATCTACTGGTAATGATGAAGAGAATGTGACTCTTGCTGCTAACAACAAGAAGAATCTCAAAAAGGGTCCTAAGGGAGGAAACAAACCGAAGAGTGAAGGCAAGAAGGACATGAACAAAGTCAAGTGCTTTGCATGTCACAAGTTTGGGCACTATGCAGGACAATGTTCTAATAAGAAGAAGAAGCAAACAATAGCTTCGTAGAGGTGGAGGAGTTTTCCACCAAGTTCGACAAGGAGTTTTCATTAGTGGTGTGTCTTTCCACTAGAGCCACACATTCCAATGTTTGGTATATTGATAGTAGTGCCTCCCGCCATATGACAGTGTTCGTGAGCATTTGACAGATCTTATCTAGATTGGTGATCTTGAGATAGTGCTTGGAGATGACCGGGTGGTCAAGGCAGTTGGTAGTCGGACAATATCATTTCAGAGGGAGTCTCAACCTTCCATGTTGTTGAGAGATGTCTTATATGTTCCTGGCTTGAACAAGAACTTGATTTCAGTTTCTACCATTAAGGAGAGGGGATATGAGGTGTTGTTCTGTGATGGATAGGTGCTCTTATTTCCCAAGGGGTCCAATATCACTTCGGCCAAAGTGATTGGGACTCAACATGAGAACTTGTACAAGCTCATGTTTCAACCAGTTAGTGCATTGTATCATACTACCAACAACAATGATCTTTGTGAGCTATGGCATAGGAGGATGGCCCATTTACATCATGGGGCTTTGAGGATACTGAGGGAGATTGTGACTGGAGTGCCAGAGTTCAGTACAAAGCACCAGGAGTTGTGCAAGGGGTGTGCTTTGGGGAAGTACACCAAGACTTCTTTTCCAAGCAGTGACAGCAAAGCAACATGTCTACTTGATCTGATTCATTCTGATGTATGTGGTCCTATGTCTTCTGCATCTTTGAGTGGTTGTTTGTACTATGTCATATTCATTGATGACTTCTCTTGGAAGTCTTGGATTTTCTTCATGAAGACCAAAGGACAGGACTTCAATCGGTTCCAAGAGTTCAAAGCTCTTGTGGAGAACCAGACTGGGAGGAAAATCAGAGTACTGAGGGCAGATAATGGAGGTGAGTATACCTCCAAGGAATTTAATGACTTTTGTGCAGGAGAGGGCATCAAGAGGGAGTTGACTAGTCCTTACAACCCACAACAGAATGGTGTTGTTGAGAGGAAGATTAGGGCCATAGTTGGGGCTGCGAGAGCCATGTTGCATGATCAGGGGCTGCCACTCTTTCTTTGGGCCGAGGCATGTTACACTGTAGTTTATCTGCAGAACAAGAGTCCACAAAGAGCATTGTGGGATAAGACTCATGAAGAGGCTTTCTCTGGGAAGAAGCCCGAGGTTGGGCACTTTAGGATTTTTGGGTGCCTTACATATTCACATGTTCCTTTTGAGAAGAGGACAAAGCTAGAACCCATGGCAGAAAAGGGGATTTTTGTTGGGTATAGCGAGACTTTAAATGCTTTCCACATATACATCCCTTCCTTGAGGAAGACAGTTTTGAGAAGGGATGTGAGATTTGAGGAGGATAAAGCCTTTGGGAAGTCACGAGGGTCTGAGAGGGGTGAGCACTCATCACCTCAGATTCAGGTGAGTCCACAACAGACTTCAGTGACACAGAGTTCAGGTCCACCAATTTCAGTGACGACTGGTCCAGAAGGCACATGGCCACAGGTATCAGGTCACAGGTTACTAATCCTCGGATATCAGGATCATATGCTCGAGATTCTACTTTAGGTTCACAGTCTTCAGGTGATGGGGTTGAGTAGGGGGAGTCCCCTCCACGAGACACTACTTCAAAGAGGAGGAAGCTCAAATGGATTTAGGACACTTTGAAGGAGGCACAGGGTTTTGTGGGGAATCCTAGGTAGGTCGTGAGGGAGAGTAAACCTCCTCAGAGATTTTGCAGCTATATTGCAATGGTGAGCAACATTAGGGAGTCTGAGCCTTCCACTTTTGAGGAGGCTGCTGGTAGATGGGTTTGGAGAGATGCCATGATGGAAGAGTACAGTTCCATCATGAAGAATGATGTTTGGGAGATTGTTCCTATACCAGAGGGGAAGTCAGTGGTGACTTCTAGGTGGCTCTACAAACTCAAGTATGCTGCAGATGGCAGCATTGAGAAGTACATAGCTCGTTTTGTGGCTCAGGGGTTCTCACAGGTTGAGGGAGTTGACTATGATGAGACCTTCGCTCTAGTTGCTAGATATATCTCGATCAGGGCAGTGATCTCTCTTGCAACAAAGATGGGTTGTGGCAGCATTGAGAAGTACAAAGCTCGTTTTGTGGCTCAGGGGTTCTCACAGGTTGAGGGAGTTGACTATGATGAGACCTTCGCTCTGGTTGCTAGATATATCTCGATTAGGGCAGTGATCTCTCTTGCAACAAAGATGGGTTGGAAGATCCATCAGATGGATGTGAAGACCGCATTTCTGAATGGTCTCATACAGGAGGAGGTGTACATTGAGCAACCATTGGGTTTTGAGGTGCATGGGAGAGAGTCTCATGTGTGCAGACTGAAGAAGGCATTGTATGGGTTGAAACAAGCTCCCAGAGCTTGGTATTATAGGATTGATGCCTACTTGCAACAGTTGGGCTTCGAGAAGAGTGAGGCGGTTCCCAACCTATACTTCATTGTGGTTGGAGAGGATCCTCTCATACTCTTGCTATATGTTGATGATCTTTTCATTACAGGGGTTGAGAGACTCATTACTAGCTGCAAGGAGAGCCTTGCTTCAGAGTTCAAGATGACAGATATTGGATTGATGCATTATTTTTTGGGGTTGGAAGTTTGGCAGGAGCCTGGACACATCCTTCTGGGACAGAGGTGTTGAGATTTGTACCTTGGGAGGTGTTTCCCATGTGCTTTTGACCTCCTTAGCACACGAGGGAGGACATGACACTTTGTACCTTGTACTTTTGTCTATTTTCACTTTGACTTTGGTTAAAGTGAAATTTGGTCACTTTTGGCATAAAGTGATTATTAATTCACAAAGGGGTGAATTTGGAGACATAAGTGGACTTAGGAAACTTAACCCAAAAGTGGGTTTATGATTTAGGGATGAATGAGGAGATCTCAACCATTGATTAGATTGAATCTCCACCATTCATTTCTAGGTTTCCTTTTGCTAGTTTAAGAGGGGCGCAAATGTTTAAGGAGGGCGCATTCTTCATGGAGAGTTTTGCTTGTTGTGAGAGGAGCACTTGAGCTATGGAGATGAGATTAGTTGCATGAGGATTCTTGAGGGAGGCCGCTAGCATTCCTTGTGGGAGGCTTGGAGCTGCTTGCTTCATTTATTTACTGGAGCTATTCTACTTC